>JACCHZ010000033.1:6550000-6761062 GCA_018907045.1 Wiebesia pumilae
GCACGCCTCCCACAACTGCGCTTAACGGCAATGTGCTGCCCATCTTCGCCCTCGCGCGAAACCGCTTTTTACACTTACCGTCACGATCCTCTCCTTCCCTCTTTCACGTGTATCGTGCACGGCATTTCTCTTTCCAAGCATGGGCAAATCGAGTCCTTCGCGTGTCTCTTGAACGTGAGATCGACTATTTACGTGATCGCTAGCTCTTATAAAAGAGACGGCACACGCAGCTAGATGGCGTTGAAATAATAATGCAACAACTGCACTGTGCTGTCGGAGTATGCAAGCTTTTAAACGCACGATTAGCTATTTTGCTTTTTATTATCCAATATAGTGGCTGGATTCGTCCAATGTAAAAGTGGCAATCGTTCGATGATCGGCTGAAAGAATTATTATTAGTAATTGAGAAATCGTTGAAGTTTTTGTTTATTCGAGTGCTGTTGGAGAATCGAAAGTTAAACTCTAAAGAAAGCTTGTCAAGTACTTTTATCGAAGGTATTTTATAACTGCAGCCTTTAAAGAGATTTAACAATTGCACTGTCCAACTAAAGACGTGTATATTTTATTATATATATATGTATATGTATGTATATGTATGTATATGTATGTATATGTATATGTATATGTATATGTATATGTATGTATATGTATGTATATGTATGTATATGTATATGTATATGTATATGTATATGTATGTATATATTTAAAATTTTTAAATAGGTCAAAATTTCCCGAATCTTCTAATGCATTTTTAGTAACTGTACTTTAAATTAAAAAATAATTGTTTTGAAGAAAATCGTAAAGGCACGGTAAGCACACAATCATAATACAGTAAGTAAAAATTTTATTTTTATACCTAACTGTTTTATTATATTTCCAATTCTTTAAACCAAATAAGTAAAATATAAAAATGTTTTGACATATAAATGATAATTCATTCTAGTTCTGAAGAACGAAATGTATATATAAAAGAGAAAGGAAAATATTTTATGAGAATGAAACATTAATTGTCCCAATCGTGAGATGTAATCGAATTCTAAATGTTATTTATCATGTCTCTCTTATCAGAATTTACGATTGCAGAGGTGATGAAATTGTATTTCGTTATTTAAAAACGCGAAAGAAAAAGTGTGTTTGGGTAATATCAAATATTTAACGACTGAATTGCTGCGAAATATTACTAGTACAACGTATAAGAACATTAAGAGACAAAATACGAAACTTTTATGATATTTATATTCTCGTATTTTGATTAATTATTCTATTCGTAATTAAATCAGACAAGAAATTTTCTTTCATCGATTGAAACGGTAAGTTGTCTTACGAATGATAAATACGTGATTCGCTTCTTATAAGTGTAGATACTACTTGTTCATATATATAATAATGACTTACTTGGTTCTAAAATATTGATTACCAACAAATATTGTTTATTTTAATAAAAAGTAACTCTACTAGAAATACTTCGTAGATATTAGTTCCAGTCTCCGGAGTATAATCATAACAGTATACCGTGTCAAAGGGATTCGTTTATATATTACTCTAGTGACGGTTTCGAGACATTCGGGAGGTCTACAACGTTTCTTTTATTTTCCCCTCTTTTTCGAGACATGTGTACATCTGTCTCCGACCTGATACCCCCAGTTATACTTCTCGTACGCATATGGACAAAAGTGAAAATATCGCCTGGAGGTTGAGTTGCAGTGCCGTTTTACCATGTTTCGTCTCTGAAACATTATATTTACAGAACGACTTCCACTCTGTTGGTTACTGTTTGTATATCGCTTTTCGTCTCTCTGCCTTTCCTTCTCACTCTTCCTTTATACATTTTAATTTCTTTATTTCATTTTTAAAAAATCTCCCAAGTCTTCCTTAAAATATATGTATTGGCAATACTTTGCTGATATCACACAAATTTTTTCATAAACTTGAAGTTTCTTATTTATAATTAATATTTTATCAGGTTGATAAATGGCATTTTGAGAATTGCTGAAATATAGTTAACGATAACATTTGCAAGGAATGCACCGATAAGAAAATACTGAGGAATTTTTTTATCAAGAAACTAAAATATTTGACTGAAATAATCTCATAACAAAAATCGGAAAAATTTTTTTAATTAAAATTTTATCTTTAATAAAATAAAAGTTCTAAACAATCTGTAATACGTAAAAAGTTTTAAAACCTTACGAATTTAAATATAAATATAATATAAACCTTTTCCTTATACATATATGAAATTCATTTGAAAATATGGTATGAATTTAAAATGCAGCATTTGAATTTTTAAAATAACTTTAAAATAGACTTATAAATAAGCCTTCACAATTCCCCTTTAAGTGGAATATTTTTTCATTGTATCACCCTTATCAGTTATTTTTTCACTAAAAGTGTTGGATAATATGTAGATTGTGCGTAAGAGAGCTCCTTACGCATATTTCTGTTTATCTCATCAACAAGAATTATTTCGGGTGTTTTAGATAACATCACGAACGTACCAAGTATGTATACATTACGTTGAAGATCGAGTTTAATTTTATCGAGCCTAAAATTTCGTTTCACTTTTTATGGTAAATTTGTTTTTCTTTTCTTTTAACTTTCAGATTAGCATGTGAAATAATAAATATTCAGTATCCAATACTTAAGATAAAATCTATCACAAAGTGCAAATTTTATATTCGGATTTTCAGAATGTAATAAATGGATTAATAATCTAAATTTTATTAGTTTCTTTAAAATGTAAAGAATAATAACAAACAATAACGTGTAAAATGTATAAAATGTTTTGTTCAAATTATATTTAATTCTAAAATTAAAGAAATGCTATGTTTAATCTTTGTACATACATTTTTTTAAGGTAATTATTCATTTGATACTATATTGATTATTGATAAAATAAGAATCAGATACATAAGGGGAAATACTTTGCATAATTAATAAAGGAATATCTTTCTTTTATTGTACACCGTTCCTTACTCTTATATATTGTGATCAATTATTTATAAATTTTTCCATACTTTATATTTTATTTTAGATTAAGGCTTGTTTGATGAATGAACTTTTTCAATACATTTAATGAACAATATTCATACTTTTCTCTGTTTATAATTTTTTCAAACAACTATTAATACAAAATATTAGCTATTATAGATAAAAATTTATATTTTTTCTAATTGAAATAATTTAAAATTTTAAAACTGTTTATAAAGTGTTAAAATCTAATTTACACACTATTATATAATTTTACATGGTTTTACATGAGCTATTCTAAATTTTTTATTCGTAGAATTAAAAGTATCCGTTATTTAACGTATTTTATTATCTTCAAAAATCCGCTAATTTAAATATTAGTTTTATGGTAATAGTATGAAATATACAGTTTCTTGTTATAAAAAATTTGTGTACAAAAAATGACATAAAATTCTCTCATTCAGATAATAAAGTATTGCTGTTTATGAATTTTCCACTATATACTTTATATAATTAAACGATGAAAATTTCTAATTAAATTCTATATTGATCTCTCCTGGATTAAGTTGATAAATAATGAAGTCACTGAAGTTTACATCATTATCAGTAAGTAATATAACAAAGGTAATAATAATTCAAAATCATACAACTATATTGCCAACTATATATTATCAACAGTTTCGATATTTCAAATTATCATATAATTTTACTTTGAAAGTACGTATTGCTTTTCTTTTATAACAAAAATTCTTTACGCGTTATTATTCTTTCACTTTTACCGACATGAAACTAATTATTACCATAAATAATTCAGATGTATGCATTAAAATATAGTGTTAAATTTACACTTTGAAGATTGGAGTCAAAGGTTCAGAGTTATAAATACGTAGCTAAACATTTTTTCGTTTTTCTTTTTATCAAAATGTTGACATTAATGTTAAAAATTAGTCTTCTCTTATATATTACGAAATATACAAGATTTGAATAAACTTAAAAGGTTAAAGATAAAATTTATATATTACCAAATATAAATATGCCCGTCTTATAATGAAAAATATATATTTATGACTTAAAAAAAAATCTTTGAACAAGTACTCAAAAACATCACGAAGTTATATATACGTATGTTATTTATTTCATTAAATCCATTAGTTTGTTCTTATTTTATGTTACCGTAAACTTTTTTATAAATATTCTGAAAAATCGTTTAATTCCATTGAAAAACTGAAAATTAATATTAGTACATTTTTTACTAATACATTATTATTTACTAAAATTATATGTAAAAACCTTGTAGAATAATGCGTAATTAACAAAAAATATGATTAGATGTCGATTGTAACAGTAGATGAACTGCTGGTGAAAGCTTATCAAATCGACGAAAGGTGCACTAATCATCTGGAAAGATGTCGGAACGTATTCTTGGCGTTTGCGTAGCATAATATTCATCAACTATTTTGATAGAGGGAATATTGTTAGAGAAGAGTAATGCGTAGTATTATTATGTCATTTGAGCAATGAAGTGAAGGAAAGAAGGCTTCATATGCTGAAGAAAAAAGTACTCTTTCATCAAGATAATACACAGACTGACACATTCATAAAAATTTAATAAATTAAAATAGGAATTACTAGGTCATCTCTGTATCTTATAGATCTGACCGCTGGTGATTATTATCGGTTTTTTTAACTTGAAAATGTGGCTCCAGCAGAAGACATTTTTGGCAAATGAAGATGTAGCATGTACAACTAACGATATTTTCCCAGACCTAATTAATCATAGTATACGAAAGGTTTCCAAAGATGATAGAAAATTTCGATTTTGAAGGAAATATGAAATTGCGTGCACAATTTTTAAAATTATTGTTTTTCATTTAAATTGAGCGAAAAATTCGAAAGTACCAACTCAACGACTGTTTTTCTTAAATATATTTAAGAAACTTTAATACAAATAACTATAAACAAGAAATCAAAACAAAAATGTATTAAATTTACTTTCTTTAATATAATCTTCTTACCTTAATTTTATTTTCATTCGATGTCTTTAATTTTACGATTTTCCTATTAAAATCCCTTATAGTACTTTCCTTATTTATTCAATCCACTTATATAACCTAAATAAATCCTTATGGCTTAAATAGATTGGGAAGCTGATTGTGGAATCATTTCGCCGTAAAAGAAATAATAGCTATTCCAATTAACCTATATTTTTACAGATTATTCCATTTGTTGCTTAGATGTAACGGTAATATCACCCATTTCTGAATCTTATATGATTTACTGAATTACACTTAAAAACTGAATTACACGCAATAAATGTAGTACAAACTAAATTAGTATCTTTACAGTTATTCGCTATTTGTTTAATAGAAGAGAATGAATCTTTCCTGAATATCCAAATGGAGGACAATTAAATTTGAAGAATAATTACTTAACAAAATGTCATTATCGTACGTATTTATCTAGATTATCTAAATTTAGGCTTATCAACTTTTACCCTTAAGCCGAAAATATTACAAGCTTATTATAGATATCTAGTTAACAACATTGTTGCCAAACTAAACAATTTTTACAAAAATGTATAATTACATTTTAAATATTTGTATATGTTAATTTTCTGAGATAACCGTTCCTTAAATAATAAATGTGAAAATAAGTATGCCAAAAATATATATTGCTTATTTCATTTATATTTAATTCGTATATTGTTTAATTGTAATGTATTCATCAATTTAAGCTGAGATGTATTAAGATATAACGTTAATTCAAATACATATTTTTATTATTTTTATTATTTGTTATATAGACCATTATCATACAAATTATAATAGCTTTTCTTAATAGTAAATCTAGTTATATTGTAAAATCATTCATGAAGTTATAGAATCATTAACTATCTTCCAGTAAAAAAATTTCATGAAAAAAATCGTTTTAAAAAATTATAGTTAGAAGTGAGATTTTAATTGTCAGGTCATAAAAAGTAAATTAATGATAAAGCAACTTCTAAATATAGGAATTCATAAATGAATTCAAATTTTAATATCATGGTTTTATTTAGAAAGTAATTACTTCATTATGTAAAAACGCTTTTTTGTCAGTAGAACAAATTAAAAGAATTTGTAATTTATATTATATAATTTAGTTATTTAAATAAATGATAACAAATGTTAAATTTTTATTATCATCGTAAGGTTATTACATACACCATAAATTAACGTTAAAAAATAAAAAAGTAAAAATTCATGGACAATATAGATTCTTCGATTTTATTGAGCAGATCGAAAGCCATAGTTTCGATTCGCAAGGCAATTGTTATCTTAATCTATCCCACCGATAAATAGTTCTTTCGGAAATTTTGAAAGAACAAAAACTTAAAGCCTCAGTTAAGCATTTATACGAAATCTGCCCATAGAAGTTAAACTTCTTTCTTCTTAACTGTAAACTTTGGAGAGTTCAAGTACGACACATTTGCTCCTGGAAACGCCAAAAGACTCTCTTATCGCGCATTACGCCGAAAGTAAAGCCTGTTTCTCTCGCACTTTCTCTCTCTCTCTCTATCTATCTGTCGATTTCACTCTCACTCGTTCATCTCCTACACGTGTAAAACGGAAAGAGCGTAGCGGAAGGTGAGTACCATTCCAACTGACGACATCGTTGCACGACTCGTATAACTCGCCACATCTCTCTTAGTTCCTCCCCATTTCCTTTCTCACTCACTCTCTCTCTCTCTACAATGTAAAACATTGTAAAGAAGAAGAACAAGAGAAGAAAAGTGAGAAATAGCGAAGGCGCGAGAGAGAGAGAGAGAGAGAGAGAGAAATAGACAGATAGGGTGAGTGAGATGAGAAGAGACTCGCGTGAGTAACAGCAGGACAACGACGCCGCTCGTCCTTGTACTAGTACGGATTTCCCTGTCATAGAGGAGTAATGTATCCGTTAACAGCAATGATGAAGGACTCTCGCTCTCTTTCTTTCCTCCTTATTACTTTGTTTATTTTTTTCTGTGCATTTGCTATTTCATTCTTTTCTAGCATTTCGCTAGGCTGACTTTCGTGGCTGCAGTAGCTATATATATAGATGGCTTTTAATAATCCTTATGCGTTTCTGCATTTACATACATGTGATCATTTGTATAGAAGAGTTTGTCGCTTGCAAATATTCATTAGAGTTCAGCTATACACGTAGCATATTTATCAAAAATTTAACTTCTTTTAACTTTTCAAATGTGAATGAAAATTTCATTTTGAAAACTTCTTTTATGCTAAGAATACTGTTTCATAAACTTTCCCATTATATTGGAATAAAGTTTATTTTTACCAATAAAAGAATTTTTCAATTAAGTACTGTTTCTTCTTAAAGAACATTTAGAAAAGTGTAAACTCTGTTAAAAATTAAAAGTCCCTTAAAATATCTGAAGGTATAGAATATTGAGAGTTTTCATTATTACTTTTTACATTTGAATTTTCTTTACGTTAAAGTATATTAAAGGTCCAGTAGATGAACCGTCGCCGAATTAACTTGAGTAAGTTGAATTTTCCTTCATAATAATTAAATACGTTGTAAATGCAGATGTTATAATTTTTCAGTATATTATATATTATTGAATGGTACTGATTACTTCATAATTAGAGAAATATTTATCAGTTTCAATATTTAAAATTCATGGCATGCATAAGATTCGTTCAAAAATTTAAAATATTTTAAAATTTCGGATGATTTATCTTTCATATGACTATTGATCTTCTATCGAACAAAATTTCCGTTAAATTTATTAGCAGCTAGTACTTAAGTATATTGAAAAGATAATTTGATTATTTTCAAAATGATATTAGTCTACTGAGGAGTCAAGATTCAATCCTGAAAAGTAAATATGAGAGACCTGCAAACAATTTTTTTCTTTGAATTCATTTTATTTTTACTAGATGTAACCTCTGTCCTTGGATTAAATTTCTACTTCGATAAAACAAAATAGATAAGATATCGATTCTACGTATATGTTCTACGCTATAAATTCTATATTAAAATTTTTTATCTTGTATCGACGTAAATGTCTCTAGATTTAAGTGATTTTCTTTAATAATTTAAGATTATTTAACCATAATTTCTGTAGTGTGAATATAATTAAAAATTTAAAAATAAAGCAATTCTATAGAGGACTTAAATATTGGTATTTATCAAATCGATAAGAAATTCTTACAACTGGATAATTCTTTAATTGTAATTAACTTTATTTTAATTAAGAGTGACTTGTTGAAGATGTAACTGTCCTACTTTTTCATGAAAATGTAAAAGTAGGAGTAATAAATTTTATATGTACTTACGATTTAATACTGATTAGAGATTAATTGATATGAATTAATAATATTTTACGAAAAATCTTTGTAAATATGCACGTAGTCGTGTAATTATCATTAACTTTTGCTCATTAATGAGAACCGTAGACGGTTATTAAATTGATAGTTTTAATTAAATTTTGCTTAATCTACGGATTTTATTACATTAAGTTATTCAAAATGTATAACGAATTAATAATACGATACTTAATAATAGTAGCCTTATAATAAAGAATAAAATTCATTAAATACTAAAGAATGTAAGAATTAATGATAAAATAAGTGATTTAAACATTAAATATAATAGTTATATTAAACGTAATCGAAACGGTGTAATGATTTATATTTTTTAAAATATAAATTTCAAAGGTTTAATTGTACTCCAAAATATTACACAATACTATTCAGTACAAAGAATATTCTATAAATATTCAACAATGTATTTCTCTACTTCATATAATAATGCGCAAAAAGGATCTCACATTGTGTTATCGCTGAAGTATCAATAACATTTTAAACATTCATGTATAAATATTCACGCATAACAACAATACTTTCGTAAAATTCCTACGAATATAAAGATTATTCCAATTTTTTTTAAAAAGAGAACACATCAGATAACTGCGTAATAAATTATTTATTAACATTATAAAAATTCAGATTTCGTATTTGTTTCCCGTGTTTAACATATTTTAAATTAAAATATTTTTCAGTAACACATCATTTAAATAATATTCAGTCCGAGTACAAAAAGTAAAAATCTAATCGAATTAACTTAACTGTTCAATATTCCATGGCTAATCTACCAATTACTTTTATCGAATTTTTGAAAACTAATTGTTTAACACAGACTACTACAGCTTATTTATGTAATGCATATATCTTCATGATTACAAGCATCCTTCTTTATGCGCATGATAACTATTTTTAACACAATTATATTCGTAATGTAGGAGAATTTTTTTATCGCAGTAACGTAGTAATAACTAGAATTTTTTTTGAATATCTGCAGCGTAATATAAGAATTAAACTAACAGATAATAAGTAATAAAATTCCATAAACTTGTGCTGCTGCTTTAATTGACCTGAAAACTAAAAGTAAAACTTCAAATTTCTCGAAAATACGATCATTTGAATTAATTCCAAGATTACATTACAGTTTGCATTATCAAACGACTCCACAAGTTGAGTCCACGAGTCAGCAAAAATAGAATAAACGCGAGTATTTTATTACAAAAGATGATTGAAAAAGATATCGGCCATTAGCATTGTAAGTAGTCAGTCAGATTATTTACCGAGGACTGAATCGCTTACCTACAAGACCACAGTATACATCGTGGCTCGTGACGCCCAAGATTTCCGCGGCGGGAGGGTGGATGAAACGACAAGATGCGTCAAGCACGAGACGGACGCCATCGCATCAAGAAAGATGAAAAGGATCGCAGCCAAGCGGTGGCATTAATGTAATTCGGCGGCCTTTTGTAATTCGTCTTCCCGCCAAGGCGTTCGGATCTACTCGTATATACGTGTGTATATAGGACGTAGTTCGGTCGAGAGCCGGGGGGAATGGCTTGTGCGTGTACGAGAAGAGAGGGAGGGTCGACGAGTGTGTTTGTGTACACGCCTGCGTCGGGAGGCGAAATATTCTGGAAGACTAAATGACGACGACTCCGATGTTTTGGTGTATTCTGGGTAACAGAAACTGGGTTGATTATACGCTTGCTTTTCCGTTTCCTATGAGCAAATCATATGTGGCGGTAAATTTATATGTACGAGTTGCGAACTGGATTAATGTACACTTCGCAATGGAATGTTGGGGTAGCGAAGCTAAAAATTATTGATTAGTTTTATAACTTTGGTACGTAAATTATGCTTTTGAAAAAAATACACGGCACTTAATTACATGTATTTCACAAGTATTTAATGCCTAAGTATTGCCTTGCTTTCTTCTTTTTAACGTTATCACATTATTTTTAATTCAAAGAAATTAAAAAGAAAGATTCATAATATTACGTGTGTGTCCATTATTACAGTGTTATACTAGCGGCATCATCTTTCTCGCTATATTATTTAATTTTTTCTTCCATGGCTTATAATTAATTTTCTTATTTTTCTCTACGTAATCACGTAAATTAAAATAACAAGAACTGTATTTCCAAGCAATAAGTTTTCGTTTAATTTTCATATGACTATTAATAAAAAGCTGCATTGACTAATTACAATTAATCAATATATTTTACGAATTGAAATAATTACAAATACTGTACTGCGTAAATAATATCAGAGCTTCAACGATAATCTCTTTCTCTAGATTTTCTAATTAAAGGAATTTTCATAATTACTTATTGCCCGAACGATTGATTTTATTCTGTCAAAATGTGACATGTTTCTAATCGCTCATACTTATATAAATAATTAAAAATCAAGGTAACATAAATTTTAACGAACATTGAAATATCTTGTTTATCAAAATACCGAATCACGACAAATGTATACTTGAGCACTTCGTTTACCACGTAGTGTAAGAGAAAAATATTTATGAAAAGTAACTACATTATATAGTAATTAAAATTTCAGTTTCAAGTTTGCTAGTTTGGAAAAAATATTTATAATTTATTAATTTTTTAAAACTTATTTCCCGAATTATTTAATCAGCGACACGTTATTAACATGTAAAAAATCATGAGATTACAAACGTTTTATATAAGTATTTAGTTCAATGATACAAATATAATATAGTAAAACTATTACACTATTCTGTCTCCCAGCTTCTCAGATTCTACATGTTTCAGCAGCAGTATAGCTGTTAAATAAATTGAACGGAAATAGTGAAGAATAGCACCAATAAATGCAGGACTATCATACGTGCATCTGCATGCAAGTACACAGAATTAGCCTTGTAACGGTTACGACATTAAGGTAAGTGAACAAATTGTACACATGCTCGAGTTTCAAGACAAATTAAGTACAAGTATTATTAAACCTCGTATACGGTTTATTAGTTGTAGAAGCTTAAAAAATCTTTAGGTTAAAATTATCCCTATAATGTATTCAATGAAACCAATCTAATTGCAAAATAAGAGCTGTACGAAGTTTCTGGGGCGTTAATTTAGTCGAGATATATATAGTCGAGATAGAATCCTAATTGATACTGCTATTATTCACGTATCTGAAAAAAGATAACTCGACAAACGTCTACTTTATATCCTGATAATTAAATCCTGCGAATGTACTCGCAGCAGACTAGCTGTAGCGATAGTCAAAGTATAACAGGCAGGTCTCGCTACCTACTAGAACGAATTTTTCGTGGACCACCAGTGCCGATTGAAAATATCGTTTAACTGCATCCACAACTTTTGAGCCTAGTTTCTGTTTTCCTGCTTTACGTCGGGGACGTTGGTTTAGTTCGGAGATCAGGCATCGCCGCATGACGTCGCGCGCGCACATGTGCTCACGAATTCCTCTTCCTAGGAGTTCAACCTCCTCCTCGCTCGTATCTCCGCTCCTTTTGAGATTATTTAAAAGACTCGCGACGGGAGGAACGCGCCGCATTTGTCCACGCATGAGTCTCCCACAAAGAGGAACATGTGCGCTGCGTTGACTACGAGAGTCGAGGGAAAAGTATCGCACCGCGTTAGGCTTCGCGGTCCTTTACCAACTTCTCATTATGATATCTTAGGTTTCAAGATTCTCTGGTAGCGTCGCAGTGTTTACGGGGAGTCGTAAAATTTTTAGCAATTCGATGCCGGTAATGAGAAAATCGAGCACTGTAATATGTAAGATAGTGTGTTGCAAATTTAACGTTGTGCCGGTCGGTAGCGTTTAACTTAAGGTAAAGGAAACTTTATTAATGAAAAGCGACGTTTACTCGTGTTTGCACAGGCATTTAAGTAAATTTCCCGTGTTTTGCGTCAGTTAGCCTTTTAAGAAAATTTTACTTCGAGCGACATTTAATTGAAATTCTTTAAGAACGTTTTTACACTCCGGCTTTGTTGTGCAAAAATCATGAAGCTAAAGATTTTCTATTTTTGGCATTTACGAAGGTAAATATACCAACCAAGAATTTCAGTAGATTTAGATATTAAAAGAGTAACCGAAATTACTTTCAGCAGGTATATAATATTAGCGACTTTATTATTTATTTTAATAAATAGAAACTTATCTTTTTCATACTTCGTGGGCGATTATTAAACTGAGGAAAAAAATCATAAATTACATTCGTAAATGCTCTAGATCGGATAACTTATGATTGTCGAATAATTTTTACATCTACATAGAGATGTATTTCATACGTAATTTTCTTGCAAGGCCTACAGAAGCCTATATATCTTCGAAAATTAAAATACTACAATGGTCAATCATAGTAACGTTTAAAATAAAATGTTCAAAAGGGTGACGGATATTGTGCAATTAGAATAGTAATTGAATTTGATGTAATCCCTTTGACGATTTTATTCGATTCAGGAACGACTGAAAATAATATTTAATCGAATTATTTTAATTAAATTATTTTGTATACAATAAATATTATCTATTCTAAACTTATCTTGATCTTACATGCACATACATATGAAAATAGCAACAAATGTAACAAGTAATTACATTTGAAAGAAAACTTTCTTGATAATTTTCTTGATATTCATTTTTCGTTGAATCGCAAAAAGAAGACAAAGTTACAAATCGATAAAGAAGAAAATGTTCATACTTATTAATAAGCACCCGTTGAAGGTGTGATTTCACGGAGCGATGTCAAACGTAAAAAAAAATGTACAAAAATTTATCCTTAAAATTATACGACGCGATCCGAGTGGTCGAAAATGAATAAGTAAAAACTGGATTAATGATCAATCATATTTCGTTTCTCCCCATTATCGATCTTCGCTATTCTTTCCTTGCAACAAATTAATTGAGCACATGCTCAGAAACACAAGCTTTAAAAAGTGCATTGCATGAAATTTGCAAAGGGATGACTCGAAGATTAATCCATCAATTCTTCTAAATACAGCCTGACACCAGCAGCAAAATACAAACATTTACCTACGATTATCAATCAGTGCGCACGCAGCGTTAGCAACTCTCGCCCTTGATCTTCAGACTTGGTAAACCTTCGCCGATGACATCGGCTTCCTCTTGTGGATGCTGCAGGCCACTCGTACAATATTTTCCAGAGCCCGATTTACGATTACGATACGCGACGACTCGTTCGCGGTCGCGATTCGATTAATCAATTCACAGACGCCCGCGATAATCGCGCGAGATAAACGCGATGAAGGGCGCATAAGTAAATTGTGGATTAGATGCGCGTGCGACTGTATTCGATCGTCCGATTACGGGGATATCGTAATTTATGCGATAGAGAGAAGCGCGAATACTTTGCTGATGTTATGCAGCTTGAAAAAAGAATTGGTTGCGTCCTATTGCATTTTACTTCAATTTTAATGATTACGTAGCATGATCTCAGTCTATACAATGTTTTAAGTAGATGTTTTTAATGATGTCAGTAACGTGTATTACATATACGTTGGGAACTCATAATTTGAAAGTAGTCTTCCGCAACGAGGTACATTATGAAGAATTGTTTTTAAACGCTAATGTAAAATGGTCAAAATAATTTGTATAAAAAGAAAGAATATCGTAAAACTTATAAGGAAATTCCGTTAAAAGGATTTTTTATTATATTTCTCTTATGGAGCAAAATATGAGATTATCCGCAGTCTGTAATTAGGTTTAAGAACTATGTTCAATAATATACTTGATGATCTTTAGAGAATTCTGTTCTTTCTCTGTTTTACTACAACCGCAGTCAATACTTTAAATAAAGGTAAATGAAAATTGAAAAAAGCACAAGAGTTCGTAGTACGATGCTCTAATGAAATGTTGCAAAATTGCTCGAAGCAATTTTGTGATTATCCTATAATGTTGAATGATGTGTAACTTTTACACAACATTAATTTCCTATCGTAAGTATTAAGACGAAAAATCTTTTCGTTCCATTTGTGCTATTTAGTCCGAGGACAAGTGCAAAAAAGTGCAAGGAGCACGTGTTTATAAGGACGTTGTAGACTAGACGATGACGTTTTTGTGAAAGCACACGTGCTTCGCATGTTGGTTATTTAAAAAAATGAACAGCGTTTGTAAAAAACATTTCTACGAAACGACGCCTTTTAGAATACCAATAAGTTTGACGCACTTATTATTTTAATTCAGCGCTAAGCAAGATAAATTGCAAAATATTTTAATTAGAACTATAATTTACATTAAAAGATTGATGTCAGCGATGTAACTATTTTTCATAGCATTAACTTTTGATATAAAATATTTAATAGCATTAGAATTTTTTATACAAAATGGTGAGTCTTGTGGTTAACGTATTTAAGTATATTTTCTTATGGAGTTTCAAGGTGAAAAGCTTTTTTAGGACCTCGAATTTATTGTTTATCGAATTTATTGATCAGCAGTGAATATTTTATAAATGTCATTTATATAAAATTAATGCAGCATTATGGATGTCTTTCGAGAAACAAAAGTTAAACACAAAAAATTGACGTAATTAATAGATTAAATCTGTAGCTTATATAATAGAATATATATTTATAGATAAATTCTGGTTTGAAATAATTTTAAAACGATTCTAGATTTTATGTATTTTACGTTATGCGAATAGAAGAAATTCTATATACAGTCTGAAGATTGGAAAAACTTTGAAGAGTTTTTAACGCGAGCATCGCTAATGATTTGGAAAATTAGTCGAATTAGCGTTCAATTTCATAACTTCAAACTATGCCTATTGAAATTTTGTTCCTAGAAAATATTATAACGACAAAACATGATTCGCTTTAGAATGAAATTCACAATAAATAAAAGGGTCAAGTGTTTTATGCTAGCAACGTTATAATCAATATCGTAGCTCGTTTTACGGAAAACCAGAATAAGAAATATTCTAGACTAAGTGTCACTCCGTCATCCACTAGGATTCGAAATATCGTAACCAGTTGAACCATCGTCTGGGTTCTCGCGGAATTCATTAGATGGCGAGTTCTCGGTGGGATGGCAATAGGTCAGTCGCTGACAATCGAAGCAATAAAATCAAATTAGCACGATACAATTGCTCGTTTATCTTTCCGTAGGTATTCAGCACGTGCGCACATGCGCCAAGACAATTCGAAATACTTTAGTCGTGATCAATATCTTTTTACCCCGGTGTTGCCCCCCTCACCAGTCACTCGTATTTTTCGTTGATCGAAGCGCTAAACCGAAGCTAATTCATACTGACTTATCATTGATGTATCGGCCTGAGATACTGAGAAACTCGTTGCCAGCTTCTCTGCTGCAACTGTGCAAAGAAATCTCGTTTTTAAATTACTTCATATTTTCATGTCCTTAATTTTAGTTCGAAAGTAATGAAGTTATATTATTTTCAAAAAGAATTATCGAAGGATGTTATTTTAAAGTTCTGTCGTTCCAGGTGACAACTTACTTTTTCAGCTTTTTATTATTTTTCATTTGAAATATAAAACACTTCATTCTGCGTTACTGCCGGTAAGGAAATCTCGTTATTACAAGGGCGTAGGCTAATAATATTCGAAAATTGAATTTTTCAATAATATAATAAATTGTAAATTCATGATAATTTTAATTATCATTTCCGATGAAAAATTTATTAAACCGTACTAATATTCATGAAATTGGCTCGATTTTCTTATTTATACTTCGAAACTTCGAATTCTTTGAAATTTTCTTCTTCTATGAAAGATTTACAAGCTATGGATGGATTTTCTTGTTAAATATTAAACCTCCGGAACGCGGAAAATTCCTTATTTTCAAAGTCTACTAAAAAATTTGGAGTAGACGTAAATTTCCTAGAAATGAATATTAAGAGCGTGAAAGAGACGAAGAGAAAAATAGAAAAAGAGAGCGAGTGACAAAAAGAAAAATGTGCGTAAAAAACGTCCACCGTACAAAAAGTACATTGACGAAACTGAAGCAGCACATGGCGATGTTTCGATAATAAGACGAGTCAAGTGTAAGTCGCTCGTTTAACTCTTATGCAAGATCGACCGTCTCCTACGTAAACACATCTCTCGAGAGTACATCAATCTCTCTCCTGAAAGCAATACAAAAACGATCGACCAAGTTTCTCAAAAGAAACTCTAAAGCCTACAACCATTGAAGGAAGTTACAGCAGCACTTGAGTTCGTCTAAGAGAGCTTTGAGTGCATTTTTCAATCTGACCACAGTAGCCGCGCGGGAAAAGGATACGATCACCCTTGGGACCTCGCTTATCGCACTCGCGCACTCGTGGAATGTAGACGCAGTGAAAAAGGGCGAGAGTGGAGGAGGAGGAGGACGAGGAGAAGGAGGAAGAGATGGAGAAATTGAGAGATCGAGAGAGCAAGAGAAGTAAAGAGAGAGAAATAGAAAAGGATAAAGAGGGAGAAATGACAGAGTAAAACAAGTGGTCTGTAATCATAGAACCCGTATTATCGGCATAATGAGTTATTAACCCGACGTCGGGATCCAAATTGGACGGCACTTTAACTTCCTCCCACTCATGAGACCATGTATACGCGCGTGTATGACAGCTGAGCACCAATTGACATTGCGAGTTAACCTTGTTTTGCGCCAGTTACATATTATGTGTACTGTTTCATCGTGTGAGCGGCGCCTCTGTCTTCCCTTATATTTTTTAAGACCCTTGACACCAATACCAACACACAAAGATTATGTTAGACGATTCAGTGACTCTTTTGTCGTTGCCTCCCGCACACTTTGTGTCTCGTTTTATTTTTCTTTATAATTTCTTCGTGACTCTTAGATTGCTCTTGCGTGCGTAACCTTCATTTTGCTCAATTAGGATATATTACTATCACCGTTTGTAACGCACGTATTTTACATGTTATAACGTACTTCTAATCATTACAATAAAATGCACTTACAGTTCTCGGAAGAAGAAATACTTCCAAGTGGAATGCTATTATTAATGCGGATACATTTTTTTTACTTACGATATATCCTTATAGATGAAAGAATTCTATTGATTAATTAAATCTAATGAACTTTTTATCGAGAGAAAGTAAGCTTTTAAAAATAAAAATGCAACTTTCTAATTATCTTTTGATTTCCTTTTAATCGTGTAAAGAATTGTTTTTTTTTTTCTAATTGGTATTTATTATGTACGAAAATACCTGGTTAATAAAATTTAAGGGAAAACTTGGTTAGTACTAGTACAATTTTATTAAGATAATAATTTTTTTAAATAAAATCTAATATTTATATTTTAGTAGAACCTCATTTCATATTACACTTTGTATTAATAAAAATTCATAGCTCGTGAATATTATACGGAACTAAAATATTAATGCCATATAATTTTTAGAAAAATGTAGATTATAATAATGCAATTAAAATACGTGTATTTTTATTATGCAATAAAAAAGTCTTACGAGAAAAATTCATAAAATTTTCGCATTTATAAAATCGAACGCACTGACATTATCTAGAGATATATATAATTGAGTTTCGAATATTGATAACACGAAAAGCGAACGTCCATATATTATAAAATATTAAATTGTAAAATATATTTTGGGCCAGAAAAAATTTGATATCAGTAAATTGATATGATTGATTCTAGCAGAAAAATTTGTGACGGTATAAAACGAGGTTATATTATATTATCTAATTGCTTATTCGATTAAAAATGTTATTCATTTCTTTCGTTGAAAAATTATTACAATGAATCCAAACGCAGTTAAACTTTTTTAGATCTCGAATGATTATAAACTATAAACAGATCTACAATATCGATCAATATTGAAATTATCGTGAAATTTTGTTGTAACAAAAGGAAAATACCGATTTCAACTATTTGATTAATTTTGATCGTAAGTTGTCTTTCATTTTCTATCATTCCTCTTGTAAATTCAATTCTCTCTATCTGTATCTCTTAAATTTTTCTTAAATCCCTATATCACATTCTCTTTGACAGGTGCACGGATCCTTCATTGTACCTACAGTGGCTCGCTGTTTCGTTCTCTATTCAGACACCAGTTTTAACCTTTGGCACTATTGTAACTCGACGACATTATACATTATGCAATTGGATATTAGTCAATTACTCATTTGTTGTAACGACAAACGAATACATCTATGTACATATATAGGAATAGATAGAGAAACGTATAAATATTGAGAGAGAGAGAGAGAGAGAGAGAAGATATACGCGAAAATTAGGATAGATAATAGCACATTGTATAGTTATAGACCGATAATAACAATTTGTACAGTTCGAGAGACCATATAAATCTCTTAATATAGCATTCTAAGACATTACAAAAGCATTACTGATTATAAATCTACTCATTAAAAATAATTTAACCATTGTATGTTTCAAATAAACTTATTGATTTCATAATCCTGTTTGAATAATCATTAACCTTTATGTATTATTAAACAATGACTTTCCGATGATATATTTTCATATTACATGTCCAGCAAAATATTTTATGCATAAAAATAGTTAAATATCTATATTAGTATTATTACAGATTTAATAAAAAATGTAACACTATTTCATACGTTATCTGTTTACATTTTTGTACGATTATGATCACTATTCAATGCTGTGTGCTTCAGAACATATGTAATAGTTTCAATATTGTTTTTTTTTTTACATCTATATTCTACATTTATTCAACATTTATAGAAATATATATCTTTAGATCTCCAATATTCCAAAAAATAAAAAATAAAGTTCATGTAAAATAATGATAATAATTTCAATATAAAATCGTGAAACTGCTACTTTAAAATAATAATTAACGTACATAAAAGAAATAGATATCGTTCAGAAAAGAGAATTTTGCTACATGTATATATTTTGCTAAATGATGTACAGAGAATGCACAGCAAAAGCATTTGAACTTGAATTAGATGAAGATAAGGTAGAAATTTTTGTCAAGTATATAAAGATTCTCTGTGGTTTAGTAGCACTTTAATGTAATTACAAAGTTTTTAATAAAATTTATTTATGAATTGAAAAGCTTTGAGTTTGTTTGTCTCACTAAAGTGAAGTTATTAAAGAAAATTTCGAAGAAATGTAAGTGATTAAAATACAGTTAAATAGAATATTAAACGAAGTTTCGGGTAAATAGACTGTATTTAATGTACGAAAAGTTTAGAACATTTTGTAAACTTCAAAACCGGTCTTTTGAATCAGTACATTACAAAAAATTTGGCATCTAATTTCAATATATTCTTTAGGGCATAAGCTGTATTTATATTTAATTTATTGGCGAGATGCTCCGTCTTCAAAATAAACTACATTTTCTTTTATGATAATTTTCAGCAACGTAATTTAAATTATATGCGCAGCAGTAATAATTATTTTCATATTTTTCAAATTACTTTGAAGTAAAATTTGCTATGTTGATCTACGAACACTAGTTGCGAATGTTAATTCACCGCTATTGCACGTTGCATCTAATATTCCGTTCACTTTTACATTTGTATAAAAAAACTCATTAGAGGCTAATAATATTTATGCTTTCTCTCTTCTGATATTATGATTCTGTTCGTTCATGATATCAACAACATGGAAGCTCTACCACTTTTTAGATGTTTCAAGAATACATCTGGTGTATATTATAAATCTTCTCTACCGCGATGAAATTCTAAACTATGCTTGAGCTGTATTTTTATTTTAAACATAGTGAACAAGCTTTACATGATACAAGTATTCTGATTTTTAAGAAGGTATCTTCTCGCTTAATACTTTAATTAATTTTCTAACATATTTTTCTCGTTTAAAAGTTTTAATAATACAAATGAAAAATTACAATGTTAGTGTTATTGATTTTCAATATTTGTCGTGTAGAATTCCGTAAATTGGATCTTAATTTTTCGCAATTTAGGTTAATACTACGAGATATTACGTTGGCCTTTTATGAGCACAATTAACTTGAAAAAAAATTAAATACACTCTTGAATTAACATTTTTTAAATTAATTTTAAGATAACATAAATATAACTTCATTCCGTCATTGTAATACTCGAAATAGATTAATTATATTAATCTTTTTCTTTGTTGCTTATTCAACTTCATAGGAATGAAAATGCTTAGTTTAAAGAAACTTTATTTGAGATTTAATATATTCAATGATTATACTTTTATTAGAAAATTTAATTTTAACGAATAAGCTTTATTATGAAGAATCTTCCTTTTACATCATGCGCGACTGGAGAAACGTGCAGATGGTCAAAATTGAATCAAGTTAGATTAATTTTGTCCATAATTGGCGTCAGTTAAGGACGCTAGTGAGATGATTAACAAGATAACATCATCTTGAAGTTTCATTATAAAATTCCCTAGACAGGCAAAAATAAACCGTACTTGTTCATAGCGTGCAAGATGATGTAATCGAACATCGATCTGATTTATTTATTTAAAAAAGTGAAACGCAACTTTTCCAAGAAGTACGAATTTCCCAAAGTGCGTAATGTTGAATTATAAATAAGATTCCTTTTCATTCTCTTTTACAAAAAGAACGATTAGTCATCTTGATTTAGATTTTGATTTGCTTTTTTCTAGCTTTCAATTCTGAAAAGTTAGTTTTTCTTTCGTAATATACCTCCATTAAGTACTAAGCCCAGCACATCCCAAGTACATTTTCAGCATCAAAGTAACTAAACTAACTTTTGTAATCACCCACACCTTACACCTCCGACGACACTCCCTTTTCCGTCCCAGAGTGGGACATCGCGACATCTCGCATTTCTACGCCTGACTTTCTCGTTCCTTGGTTACTCTCCCATATTTACTCATCTCGTCCTCTTTACCTCTACACATATCCCAGCTACTTATCCGCGAGTCGCTGGGAAATCTTCGGCACTGCTTGGCTGCGGTAACTTTTCGATTTTTCAAGAAGTTTTATATCGCACGTCCCATTTGCAGTCTGAACTTCAGGGCGCGTGCTCGATTTTTCAGTCACAATGGCCTTTGGCTCGAGCTTTATTGCCATTCGAGCTCTCTAGCAACTGGCGACTCTAAAAAACTTCTCGATTTTTCTTGGCTATTTGGTGTTGTGCCAAAATAGAAAATAAACAAAAAGAGAGGAACGGCGCACCCATTTCGACTGTATAACAAAATGTACATCATGCAGGGAAAACCATTGGCTGAAGGTAGGGAAATGGAATGTCTATTAGTTATGTGCGATAGCAAGATCAAATTTTCACGAGAAAATAAATACGTCAACACTGCTTTTTTTTCTACTTTCTACTTAATTAATTATGGTAATAAGTGTTACGGTATTTTATTGTAGTGTTTTTAAGGTACACGAAGTGACGTAATTTCGATTAGCTTGGATTCAACGTATGATATTTTAAGTATTATGAAATGTATGAGACTATTCACCGAAATATTTAAAAAAGTTAATGATTTGATTGATTTTTCAAAGGCAGTTAAACAATTGAAACTTGAAAAATTAGTGGGACTTGACAAAAAGAAAAACTTATAATTTAATTCCACATATTCGCAAGTATTTTTAGTCTCATGCGCATTATATCAACTTACTCTCTTCTTCAGTTAATGATTTTGAAACATAAAATAATCTTTTGCATCGGAATAAAATTTAAACTGTATTTAATATAATATCAAGCAGTGACTTGATGAAAGCACTATTTGAAAAATATTTGATGATAAATAAAATAGTAATAAATAAAGTTGATATTGCGATAAAAACTTTGTTACGTACAATTGAATAGACACGAGCATATGTAAAAATGCTTGTTTCTTTTAATAACGCAACTTTTAAATAATTATCAACGTAATAATTTTTACTCGAAACTACAACAATATTTTATCGTGAGTTTTTTACAACTTATAAAAGAATTCAGTTTTTGCACATGCTTATATAAAAAGGTTCAAACACGAAGTAAGAGGGTAGATTTTCACTAATATTTTTATTGGAATCAAGTCAGGGAAATAAGATGTTCATATTTTTAACTGTCCACTTGGCTTTATCATATTAATAAAAGAAAAAATTTGCCTCATGTGGATAAATATTTTTCTTTACAAACTTTGGTGCAAGGAAGATTTTTTGCATTATTTATTGTGATATTGTTCGCAACTTCTACGATAAATTAACCTGTATGAATATTTAGTGAAAAGAATCACGAATGAAATTCTGAAAATGTAGTTTCTCTAATTATAAGTCTACGTACTTTTAAAGTGAGTAAAAACTTTGAAAATTATACATTTGTGACGCGAATCGTCATCCGGAGAAATGAATTTTGAAAATACACCTCACGTTTGTATCCTTCATAAGAATAATATATAAAGCTAAACTTGAATCGGATAAAATTTTCAATACATTGTTTTAATAACAAATACCTGCAGATTCAAACTTCCATATAGAGATTTAAAAATACATTCCATTCCCGACGTAGCAGTTGCACATTTTTTTCAGCGCTATCTTATTGTCGCTTCCGTCACAAAAGTCGCAACACAAAGAAATCCGCGCCCAACGACCCACACATCCCCAAGCAACCAGTTAAACTAACACCCCCGACAAATGACAGAAATAGAAGAATAAAAACGAAATTATGATATCGAATACGCAATCACGACTTTCAGGCTACGCATCGTCACGGGAATTCGAAAAAAAATTATTAGGAAGCGCAAAGGAAAGAATTCGCGTTGCGCAACCACTGAGAAAATGAGAAAAGCCTCGAATCGTCATTCATAAAAGATTTCCGAGCAGGACCTGCTACAATAAAATACTGACTGAGGAGCTCGCGAAAGATGCATTTCCTGTTTTCTCGAACAAAAAGAGTGGGAGGAAAAGCTCGTATCCCTGTAGGAGCAATAGCACTAACAACGGCGGAGAGAAAAAAAGGATAAGTCTCTCACGGCTCGTAGGCAGCTTTCAATGAAAATCCGAGGTGCATTATCAATAGAGGGAAACGTCTATATACGTACAAGCTATACGCGCTATCTTTTCCAGTACTTCTCTTTTGTTTGCATGGGTGAAAAAAAGAGGGTTGGCATGGAAGTAAGTGAGTAATGAGTCCTCCGCTCGGTCCATTTTTATTTATTTTGTTCAAACGTGTATGCGTGACTACGTGCTTACAGAACGAAAGTTTCATGGCATGCGAAGCTTTTCATATTGCGAGGGGTGCTCATATGATACAAGTGTACGCAGGAGAAAGCGTTCCGTTTACGATAGCCGTGTTTTCAGTTTCGAGATGATTTAATGGCGACATATAACGTACGCACCGTCAAATACATTAACATTAACGTACGAATTTCGCATCTTTTGAATAGAAAACGATAAAATAATCAGCTTGACGCGAGCGATAATATTTGAACGTATATGATATAAGTTAGCATGGAACAATTTTATTAATTTCATAAACATAAATACGTAATACGAGTAATGTGTTTGTGTATCTTGACACTTATTGTGTGAAACTTATTTTTTCTTGTATGAGAATTTTTCAATTGTTAGGAATAAAATTCAGTCCTTCCCTTGCATAATAAACATTGAATGACAAATAATTGTATTTAATAATTTACGTAACGAATATCAAGAATATAAAGGTAGCCTTACCTAACTGTAACTGCTGTTCCGTTAGCTATAATTAGACGGTATTTAATATATACGTCATAATAGCCGCTTTCAATTGGCGATTTTATAGTTTCAATTAGGATTCTAAGAAGAGTCAATACTAAGTTGTTATCTAGCTATTTATAGAATTACAAGGTTTCTTTTGAGAATTCCCTTAATTTAATCATCTACAGTACTTGAATAACTTAATTAATGAACATCAATGATCTTCTTTTTCTGCATATATTCGAGAATCATTTAAATGCCAAATTTTGAAATTCTTTAAAATTTGAAATTTCTTCAAAATTTTGAAATTTTGAATTAATGCAGAATTTCCTACTCCACGGTAATTAGCGCGTACTTTAGATACAATTATAATTTAACATTCATTATGAATAAAATAGGTAAAATATGCAGTATTATTAAATTTATATCACAATTCCATATTCAACGTTGAAAATAAAATTGAAATTTTTCAGTCCAAAAAAACTCTGAATGCATTTTAAGTAATATTTCAGAATAACATTAGATTTCATTTGTAACATTAATATTATTTTCTTATAATGAGTAATTAATTTAATCTAACGTTTCCTCGGTTAAGAATTCAAAGAATTCAAAGACTTTGCACTTCTTTAAAGTATTGTGGCTGTAATTAGTTTAATTCAATTCAATAAATTTTGTTTCTAAAACACGAATAAGGATGTAGATATTATAAAATAGGATAAAAAATAAAAAATGGTTTTCTGTTGAATAAAACATGAAAGTTATCTATGATTACCGAAGAGTATCGATTTTCTTCTTAAATTGAATATTTAAAATTAATATGTTTATGAATAATTTTCTAAAATAGTACCAGATGTAGAGTACGTAGCAAAAATAAGAAGATATCAAGTTGAAATTATCACAAAAATTTCCACTTAAAAATCGAACATACAGGTTTTGTTATCAGCAAATTTATGTACTGCGTATGTTAGAGAATTCTTGTATTTGAACAGCTTCTTGCACTTTTTTTTAGTAACTCAATACACTTTCTTCCTTCCTGGTCAGTGATACAGGAAGCAATTGTCTTGTGCGCCAATAAAAGCGTTGTCGTTAAAACTGCCTTTTTACGAAGAGTTACACGTTCACATCTTGAAGCATATTTTTAACATTGACCAAGGTGATGAGCTTTCATAAATTTTGTAAAGGTCGCATGAAATTGAATTATAACGTGCTACAGTGCAATTTTGCTTTATGACTGTATTTGGATTTTCCCCGAAATCTTGACCCTTGAACAAGAATATTGCGGCAAAACTAGGAATGGGAATACGAACAGAATTCATAGCTATGGATTAATGTCTGTGGATTATAAATACTATGCGATAAATACGTAACTATATTTCAGTAAGAGAGACAGAATGAAGTATACAAATCTATTGAAATAGAGGACAAAAAAAACTCTTTTATAGAAAATTAATTTCTCGATTAGTAATTTACATTATTTAAAAAATATTTATCATCCGGTTAAAATTTAATAAATAATAACAAATAATGACTTGTTCTTTTACGTAAAATGTATGATTTGTATTTATCAATTTAGGAAATGATAATGAATAATTCCTATTACTATGATAATGCTATCATTAATTATTTGTAACATCTGTTTTATTAACTTAAAAATAAGGAAAACTATTTACAGTGTATAAATCAACCTCATACTAAAACTAAAATTATCATTTATAGAAATTTTAATAGGTGAAACAGAAAATCTTATAAGTGTAAGTTTTGCAATAAGTATAAATATTTTTCTACTACTAATCAAATCATTTATAAAAGTATTAATATTAAAATTATTAGTATATTTGTATAAACCAAATTTAAAATATTTAAAATATCATATTATATACATATATATTAATTTGCAATAGTAATGAATTGTACATTCACATATATAGTTTCATCTGAAGCAAATTATTGCACTTAATTTATTTTCATAAATTATATTCTGAAGCTGTGTATTACATAAATATATTATGATTATACAAATTTTCAATACAGTATAAGCACATATTTTGTCTAGATAGAGAAAAATACAATGAATCAAACAACGTTGTCAGCTGTACATTCGTTAAAACTAGAAACAGAGACAGTATAATCAGATAAATATATTTTAAAGCATAAAAGTAATAAGGAATCGATATTTAAAGAAGAAAATTGGCTAATGGAAAATACGTGCATATACACACATGCAATACGGCAGGATTCGTGCTTTTTCTTTCACTTTGACTTAGTCGGATCATGATGCATATCGGACTCTTTAGAGAGTACGGAAAGAAAAAAATTCAATTGAAAACAAATGTCTGACAAAATGCAATAGAGGAGATCGGAGACAGTGAAGAGCGGAGGAAAGAAAAGTTCTGAGATTGAGTTTACAAGTAGAGTATAAGAATTGCTACTGTTTCACGCGTATACACATGCTGATGTGTAAATGCACTAAATGCAGAATTCAACGAGGCTTTTATATTGTCGCATCAAATTTTTAAAAATCCTTTATAAATACTTTATTCTGTGATAATAATATAAAGTTTATAGCAAGAACAAATAATAAAAATTTTGGTTGTCATATTAAATAAAAGTATATAAAATGACAACATTAATTATCTAGATTTTTTATTTAATTTACATTAAATAGTAATACTTTAAATAGTTACAATAATACTTTAAAAGTTTATACAAATTATATAAAAAATTTATATATGTGTATACACTGTAATATAACATAATAAGCGCGTGAACATGAATAATAAATAAAAAGTAGCTCACTACCAAGAGCAGACAGTAATAAAACGGTAGAATAATGTATTTTTGCAAGACATTCTCTTTAGATGGTAAACTAAAAATTTTAAAACTAATATTGTATTTTATTCTATCAAGTAAATACCAGAAGTTTCTAATTGCTTAGTAAAAATTATAGGTGAGATGACTACGACACTGAAAAATGAGAGTTTTTATAATTATTAGGAAAGTGCACGCTCATTTTGTTATAAAACATTGTGTTATAAAGTTTAATAACTCGTTAAGTAAACGCCCTACAGCTTATTTTAATTAAGAAAATAAAAGGTAAACTTTCACTGAAGATGTATGAAAAGTTATAAGCGTCATTTGTTCTACAAATACACATCATTTGAACATGTAAAAAATTGCAGTTGAAACTAAATGAGATGTCAATAATTATAAGGTGTTTTTTATTATTTTTGTGCGCATGCATTTCCTTAATAAATTAGTTATTACTTTTTGGTATTGTCTTAAAAATTTTATTGTATGGATAAAAAAATAATGGTTTTTGTTGATCTAATTGATTGATTTATATATTATCTTAACAATCAGGATTCAGTAAGAAAAATTACTGATACTGAAACTTTTATCCACTCATACTATAAATTACATTTTACGACCAAGGATATTGGAGTCAGTTGAATTATCTTTATTCTTACTATGCGAAGATTATAATGATTATTTCAATACTTTACCATAAACAACTTACATTCTTTCAAAGTTGTCTCTTCTCTAACTAATTTTAAGCTATCTAGCATTTAGAAAGTTTGAATTTTCAAACTGTGAGTTGGGATAATAATATTATTACATTATATACTTGTGATAATGAAGTTCTTATCAGAATAAAAGATAATAATTTTCATTCAGCTCATACATTCTAGTACACTATTTTAAAAAATGAATAAAAGTGATATTTTTTATTTATGCTATATATAATGAAAAAATTAACAACCTCTCCACTCGAAAATGAAATTTTTATATTTTTATTATCTGAGCTCGTGAAAAATTCTTAATCGTCACATGAAAGTAGACAAATTTTCAGCGAGAACTTCCAAATTTTCTTTTTAACTAAAGACGAATATACGCGACATTCTTTACAAACATAATAATACTTACCGCAGGTTCCCCTTGATGACAATCAAGTTTTACAGAAGTTTTACTTATATTTACTTAATTATAATTGATTTAGATGCCGATAAAGTGCTTTTAAAATCGTAAGTTAAAAAAGGATAAAGCATGAAAGTAATAGAGAAACGAGGAGCAGATTTCAAAGCGCTTTCGATGAACTTCGCGCTCGTTTGCACAAGTTAAAAGAAAAGCGCTCGAGTTTTCGTCACGAAAACCACCGAGTAGTACACAGTAGTCAAGCTCTTGATTTGTTTATTCTACATCTTCAGAGTTGAGGAGAAGTAGAAGTAATAGAAGAGTAAGAAGAAGGGGAAGAAAGAAAACCCGTTGTTCTCAACCTTCGAGATATTTTCTCTATCTAACTCTTTATACATCTCTCCCATTCTATTCCTCTCTTTCTCACTCTCTCTCTCTCTCTCTCTCTCACTCTTTTCCTCTCTGAAATTCCCATTCTTATCTTTTACATAAACCTCAAAGCAGACAGTAATTCTTGGAAGGTTAAGAAATATCTTGATCACTGATTATACATCAATGTATTTTCTAGAATTTTAAAAGTAGCATTTTTATTTGAGTAACTTTGTAAAACTTAAGGTAAGTACAGTAGATTAAGATGACAAAGAACATTATGAAATTCTTTTCAAGCTGTAATATTTATAAAATTTATAAAAATAATATATACTATCTTGAAATTTATCTTATGCATTTAACGTACTTAGAAAAATTATAAAGCGAAAATTATTATTTCAAATAATAACGTAAAAACAATGCTTATAACATATGAAAATTGAGAAACATACTGAACTTATTGCTACTATTAGTTCAAATTCACGTAAAATTTTATCCCGTAAATTAGAAAAAATTAATGATACATTTTATGTAAATATAATTTTATGTAATAATTATGTAATATCTCCAAGAATGACATGAGATATAATACTATAATATTTTTATCCTCATAAATTTCTCTGGATGTAAACTCGGCTTTTAAGTTTCCATTTTTACTTTTCATACATTTGAGAAGAGTAAAGTTTAAATATCTTACTTCTTTTAACTGTGGTAAAAAAAACAATACATAACCTGCAGCTTCTTCACACGCCTATTATTTTACGTCACTTTGTCAAAAATGGTTTTATTTATTCAGTTTTTTTAAATAGATAACAATAGCAATATTATATATATATTTTTTATGTAATATATAATGTATTATATATTATATAAATAATATTTATTTGTTATTTTATATAATATAAATATATATATATTCACTCTTTCTATTTTTATCAATTTAGGATATAAAATTATATTGGCTAACTTGTATCTTAGTAAACTTTTGTATATTATTTATAAATAATATATATCAAATGTACTTTTATATGTATCATAAAATTTTTATTCATTATTTTTTTCTGAAATACTTGATGCATTAATTCAATTCTGAATAATCGTTCATCGTTTTCTATTTTAAACAAAGAAAATTATCACGTAAATTCAGTTGCAGTTACGTCATTATTGCAATTTTAAATAAATTACAACAAATCAATCGAGTGAGAAAGCGACTATATTTATTTTGTTTATTTCGAACAATATCATATATTAGTAATTTCTATTTAAGTGACGGAATTAACTAGTTGGTTCATTTTCTAAATTGAAAGAAAAAATGTAGGTTGTTAAAAATATACCCTTAAAGTATCATATCTTAACGTATAATTTTATAAATTCATGAAAAGTTGGTAAAAATTTTTAAATTCATATCTAACAAATACTTTATCTTGAATATATTTTATTAATTCTCAAAAGAAGTTCGGCAACATAAGTTGAAAAATATGTAGTACAGACTTTAATTCTGCATAGAAAAATCAGAAGGTAGAAAAGAATTATTTCGAGTATTAAGAACGGCATATAAACTTCTAAGATCCTTATACCTTCTCGAAAACTCTTACTAAAACTCTTCCGTCCACGAAGTACATTATATAAATCTCTCAAAATGAAACTTGAAAAATGGAAGTATTCAATAAAGTCCTGCTTACACTCTTTCATTTACAGAAGTGCAAAGAAATGTTGCATGTTGAAAGATTCTTGTCTTATAAAATATATGTAATTTCAGAATTATTGTACAAAAAGGTGTTCAGGATCAACTGATGCATATATTTTCTGGGTCATTCGCAACTACAAAAATATATAGGTAAATGTATCGACCTCTAAATTTGTTCCGCTCACTTTCCATCACTCTTTCTACTCCTTAGAAAATATTCTTTAAAAAGTATATCTAATAGTCTCACCGCGATATAAGCAATTACGGTGTAAAATAGACAAGTATACATTGAAGTAAAGAAAAGGGCAGAATTAGGGTAAATGGAATATATGTTCATATGTCTGTATTCACTGCATGCGCAAGATTACGCATAAGCGCAAATTCTTGTAAAGAAATGCTGAGTAAGAACCAAAAAAGAACATTCTAAATCGTTTCGCATGTTCCTAAATATTTCAAAAGCAGTGATAACAAAGAGTCGTAGTAAAACATGTCCAACCTTTTATTCGTCACTGCTATATTTCTTAATCTTTCGTTTTTTTCTTCTTGTTGCATTACCTCTGTATGCAAATAGTTTTATTCTTATCTCGTTTTTTGTGCTTTTTTTCACAGAAGAGTAAGATAAACACATAATGCTACCTTATCATATCAGCAGACTGCAATTGTTTTCAACTTTCTGGATAAGATCGTTTTAGATATAAAAGCAATTTGTCTCATGTGAATAATATCGCAAATACAATCTTTATATTTTCTGCATTAGAGTCGAATACTGATTATAAATATATAAGTGGTAATTTTGTTTATTTTCCTTTTCCTTTTATAAGTAATTCTCTAGAAAATAGTATGCATTGTTCGACACATATTCTCAAGGTACGAGAAGGACATATTCTGGATTTATTCAAAATGTGAAACGTAAGTAATTTTTAATTACTAAATATTACAATAAATATACAATAAATTCTGAAGCTTATCTTTTATAAATAAGATACGTTATTTTCTAAAATTTTTCCGAAACATTACACTTTTCATAATAATTAAATACAAGCATATTTTCATTAATAATACAAACTTTTTCGTTTATAATAACAATTTATTAAAACAAAAGTTCTATTTACTCTGCTGCTATTCAAACGTTTTTGTTAAATTAAAAAAGTTTCAGTTTAATACAACATGCAACTTTTTAATTATAAACATTTCTAACTAATTAAAGTTTTCAATGTATGAGTAAAACAGAGTTTTACATTTACGTAATGAATATTTTCCCATTTCTTCAGCAATTGTCGAGTGAATCTACTTTGTATTTCCACAAAGAACCTACGCATAAATATCATTTGAATAAAAGTAAATTAATAAATATTATTTTTTATTTCTGTTCTGCTTTACTACTTCATTCTGTACTACTACTAGAAACTCAATACTGTCACAACTTGATTTACTATTAATTGGTCGTACTCCTTAATAGATGATATTTACGTAATCGTTTTGTTTCACACATAATGATTACGAATTAATATACATAAGGCTATCCGGGACACAAGTGTAAAAAGTACCTCGATTAAATGTTTCATGACTACGATGCACCAGCATAAAATAAAATATACAGTCCTAAATTACTGTTTAAAAGAGTGATGCTTTCGGTAACACTTTATCACGTGACATTTTAATTTGATTTCAATTGAATCCAATTTCTAGCACTTGAAATTTTTATTATAACTAATTTATAAAATGGTAACTAGATTATAGATTGTAATTACAGTTGTACTTGTTGAACTATTCTCAAACAGTTCACGAAGATTACAAATGTATTTAAGTGCCATAAAATGTATTTAAAATGAATGGTTCTTTCTTGTATTAGACAAATTAATCGTGATTATTTTCATTAATTTTTTAATAGTTCTTTCAAGATTTATGTTTCATTTGACTAAGCGGATTGTTAATAAAAAGGTCTTTAAATGGAATTCGTTACGTTAATTATGTTAAATAGCAATTTTTAATTTTTGTAGATCTACAATCGATATTTAATTATGGATTGTCATTGAGTTCCTTCTATAGACTAAGTATATCTTATCTGATACGGAAGATTTATGTACCGTTAAGAAATAAGAAATTCTTTTTCTTTTTTCTTTTTATTTAACTAAAGCTAGCACATAATATCGTAATTTGCAAAACTAGAAGTTATAATTTTAGATACTATCGTAGGATCACTTTTAGGTATCTAAGTATTTGCAGCTCAAGTAATATGGATTTGCGTAGGAAAACTAGTTTATCCGCAGGTTTATCGATACATATGGCAATTTCAGCCATACGATTACCCAAGTCTATTACTCGCTTATACATATAATACCTAGCATCGAAATATTACACCAAGGAAGAAATCTTAACAAAAAAATAATAATCGATGCTCTGGTTACACGAAAAATATCGGGCACGAAGGAGGATGGCGAGGACGGGAAGATGGCGGGATAAGAAAAGAGAACGTTTCTGCTCCCGCGGGACAAGGCTGAGGATCAATCTCCTTGGAACTCGATTTGAAGCGCGTTCACTCCTTTCTTGCGTACGTCCTGTCCATCTTTCTCTCTCTCTCTCTCTCTCTCTCTCTCTCTCTCTCCCTCTCTCTCTCTCTCTTTACTACTACTAATACGCTCTTGCCGAGCAGCAACAACAGCAGCAGCGAGGCAGCGACGGCCGGTTTATTCCCACGATCGCCGTCGGCGGCACACGCGACGAGTATATGCGGCATTGATTTACTCTGACTTTCTCTCTCACTCTCTCTTTCTCTTTCAAAAGTTTCGTTGAAAAAGCTAGAGAGAAATACAGGAAAGTAGATGGACACGCATACAGACAGATACAGTTGTCTAGAAAAGAAAAGGAATCGTACACAGAAAATCATCAGACATAGAGAGGTGCAGAAGCATTCAGTCAGGCAGTGAGAAGGGAAAAGAAAATGAAGAGAAACAGTTAATGAAAGAAAAAGAAATAAACAGGAAAAAGCAGAGAGACAGCGAGAGAGAGAGGCTAGATAACAAATACATGAATATTCTCAGAGTAATATCGCATACTAGTATAATTGCAAATATTTTTATAATATTTGTTTATTATGGTTTATTATATTTTCCATTATAAATATGAAAAGAATTTTTCATATTCAATAGGAGACTAAAAATTAATGCTTACTGAACTGTATTTTTATGAAACTTTCTATATAATTTGAGAAGGTCAATATAAAATAATTTTCCATTTTTTGTAATTTGTATAATTATTATTACTATTTTTCCTCGACTAGATGAAGGTATCAGCGTAAGTAAAGGAAGACAAATTAAAAATAAATTAATATAATTCCTAAGTTAACAACTTTTTAAGATATCAATATGTAAAAAATCTATAAACCATTTTAGATAATAATTTCTTATATTCTGTTTGAATCTACAAGTTTTTTGAAAAAATATTGCCGGTGGTATATAAATTATTCAAAAAAATTATTCAAAAACACGGACAAATAAACAAGTTCTTATAATTACTGGTTGTTTTATAATATATTTTAAAATAAATCGCCTACGGGGAGTTTCTTATACAATCAGTATAAGTTTCTTATACAGTATCTCTAAAATTAGTTATTTGTTAATATTTTATTATTTTTCTGCTATATAGAACTAATTAATTATTAAGTAATTAGTAAAAGCAATGTAATATTTTAAAGTCTAGAAAGTCCATAGAAGAGTGTAAAAGTCAAAATTTTTAATCCTCCATTGAACTATTCTCGCTAGAAAATAGTTACACAATTTACATTCCGCTGTATAATTTAATATTCAGAAGATTGTAGATCTTATAAGTTTAGCTTCATTATCTTCTCGAAGATGAACATTAGTAACTATATTAACATAAAGGATCATTTAAAATCGTAGTTACTTTAATGACTACTTACTATAAATTTCGGTTGAAAATTATCGTGAAAATATTACTTTGGTTTACCAAATGTACCTATATTATTATACAGCCACGTATTTATAAAAATTTTATTGACTATTATTATGTAATACTATACAATTATGTTCTTTATAATCAGGCTTTTTTAGGCTATATTATAAACCAATATCAAATAATATACATTTAATATAAATATAATGATATACGTTTTTACAATATTAGCAAAGTTAATACTTTAGCTTAGTAATTGAGAGTATAAGATACGATTGTTAAACATGAAATGTATTGTTCTACTTTTAAAAATTATATTTTTAATAAAAGAAAGAAATCATTATTAATTACGAAAAAATTTCACATTTCACATTTGTTATTTAAAATATCACATAAGATATACTTAAGTTTAGATTAGTTACGAAGTATTAATTATATTGAAAACTGGACGTAGATTAATACCGATATATGCTAAAACATTGATTACAAGAATATGTTTACGTGCACAAGAAACCAGGTTTTACATATAAACGTGCTTAAAGAACCACAATCCGAGCGATCTCTCTCTTTCTTTTCTTTTCTGCAACATTGCCACTCCGAATGCCTTTAAACATGAAAAATCTATGCGTATCTACACTACAATATGATTCATATTCATCTTGTGCTCTCTATACTTGTTTCTTTTTCCTGTATCTGTGCAACTGTACGTATAAATAAATTTACGTGCACGTGCATGAAAAGTCTTTTTTCGTGAATATCTTCTAATAGGTATAGTTGCACATCAGTGTATTTTAATGTTCATGAACGGTATAACGTACTTTTGTACATAACATTTAGAAAAAGAACGATAACAAGTACATTTAAAAAAATTAACTATTTCACAATTATTAGTAAAAAGTCTTAGAGCTCTGATATCCTTATCATTTTATTAAAAGAAAAATGGTGAATAAAATAAGAACACGAATGATTTTATAAGCCAGATACTCTGTTTAATGTACTACAGGCTGATTGTGCTTATAATTTTCATCATAAATTTTTGTATTTCTATTTTAAATAAGTCCTCAAAAATAATAACGAATATTATTTCGTATTAATCCTGTAGGGCATTATTCGTTAAATCAGTCAAAGCTCATAATGGTTTCATCCATACAGAAAATAAGTTAAGATCCTCGATCAACAGTTGATCGTATAAAAAAAAAAAACGATTGATAATAATGATAATAATCCGAAAACACAAAATTTACAAAAATTCAATAAGACACATAAACCGAAAGAACTTATTCCGTTAGATCTATCAGGAAAAAATGCATTTAGAAAAATAAAAAGTAAAAGAAAGAAGAAAGAGCGAGCCATTCCCTCCGATACACAAACGACGACCTAATTCGCAAACAATGCACGTCGGTCAGGTTTCCATCGCGCGTCCGCAAAAACTCCGTGCCACCCGTCCTATCAAAATATACTTCTGCGCCTTACTGTACGGCCGCGTACACCCATACAGGCTCGACACAGGACTGCACACACAGGTGCAAAAAGGATCCAGTCGTAGCCGCGCGTATAAGCTATCGTGCCGTATATATGAATTCGCATCGGCCGGCATCAGCATCGGTGAACCGGCGAACGTTCCCGAGAACCTGATACATATAGGTATAGTCACAGGTACACGAGCGATTGAGAGTGAGACAGAGAGAGAGAGAGAGAGAGAGAGAGAGAGAGAGTGAGCGTGCGGGAGAGTGAGATCCAAAGAGCCCGCGAGAGAGAGAAAGGGAACAAGGCACTCGGTCCACGCGTGGCTTCGCCGTCGTTTCCTGTCCTGATTGGACGTTGGCTCGTGGCCGGCGCTCGCCATTCACCGGAAACCCAACGGCGGCAGCTCTTCTCTCTACCTCTGCATCTTTTTTTCTCCTGTCGACTTCGCTCTTTCCTCTTGCGTATATATACATATATATGTATGTAAGTAACCACGCGTATACACGTATACACACCTTCCTCCTTATCTTCTCTTCCCTTTTGCTGTGTGTATAACGAAGACCCGTGGCTTCCCCCCCCCTCTACTTTTCTCTTTTCATTATACGTTTTGTCCAGGTTCTTCATTCCTCCTTCTCGTGCACCCCTCTCACTCTTTCCCTCTTTCTTTAGTCTGCAATTTTGTCTCTTTTTGTTCGTCACGCCCTTGGTTGCCGCCGCCGCCGCTGCTGCTGCTGCTGCTGCTGCTGCTGCTTCTGCTACTCGATCTTGAGAAGATAACTTGCTCGTGTTCAGAGTTAGTTGAGGTAATATACTGTATGTATCGTACACAATGTTATATTTGTAAATTAATATACTTAGTAATGCAAGGAAATTTTTTGTGGCACCCAGAGAAGGATTTATCGATTAGTAGATTATAGGCACTTATTTTGAAGCGATAGAAATACAGATTGAGTTTACAAAATCCAAGCTTAAACTTCAACAGTTCTTCGTAGTCAATAGAGTATGGAAATATAACTTTTTAAAATAAAAGAATTAAATAAGGATGCTACGTAAATGTAAAATTGAACGGTTTAATAGACTGTACTATTAAAATAAAACGACGCAGGAAAAAGTAACGTGTCAAATATTAAGAAATAAATTTCTGTATATAATTTGATTAATTACATATCAATAATTATCGTTATAAAAAGAGTTATAAATTCTTCTTTATAATATTTTTTGCTTGAGCTAAAAATTTAAAAAATTTAAAAAATTATTCCGTTAATTTAAAACTACCATTACACATTTTCTTTTCTAATAAAAACCTTCATTTGTTGCCAGATACTTAAACAGTTCTTGCTTTAAGTAAATGTTAATAATTATTAAGTTTTAATAATTTCATTCTTTCTACAGAAATTATCTTTCTTCGGAATGTTACAACAATTTTCACTATCCTCATTAATCGACACCATGAATGTTATTTCAAATAAAACACTTTACGCTTTAAAGTCATCGGGACTTGTTCAGTACTGCGCACGTAATTTGCCCATTTTTGCGCATCCAAAATTACAAATATTTCGAGCATTACCTTGTAGCTTACGATTATGTTAAAAAGTAGCTCAGAATGCTAATACTCCTGTATCTCTTTACTCGCAAATGCTCCGATGTATACATGTGCGCATAAGTACTTATAGGTACATACACATTTGCGCTTGTGGTACTTTTTCCACTCATCCTTCTCCTCTTTACCTTCTCGAGCTGACGCTCGAAAAGAACCTGTCAGACCTGTTTCGAGACTTGTGATCGAGTCTAAACTCTCGCAGGAAGTGAAACAGAGATAGAAATCGTACACAGACTACCTGTGCACAGCATCCAAAGAGAGAGGGAAGGAGAAGTAGAATGAGAGGTGGAGACAGAGAAAGAGGCAGTGCGGCAACAAGCTAAACTTCATGTCCCAGAGGAAAAGGGACAGAGGATGATAGAAAGGGAGATAGAGAGATTGTAATGGGTAGAGAACTCTGACGGCGCTGACGCTGCTTCTGCTGCTTCTGCTGCTTCGGCTGTTAGTGCTTATCCTCTACGAAAGCGTACGAGAAGGGCACAACCTAGTTTTAACGGTAGACGATTCTCCGTCGATAGTCGTGGCAACACTGGAGTACCACCAGGAGCAAAAGCATCAACTTCGCTTAAAATTTTGTATCAACAAGTTTTATGAAGCTGGTTATTATTTTACCGCATTGCATCATTATGGCAAGTTTCAAATCTGACGAAGCGGCTATATTTTGCGCAAGAATCCAAGTACTTTTCCGATTCTGATTTAATTTACAATTGCGACAGAAGCATCCTAATCGAACATATTTATTGATATTTTACTTGCTCTTGAAATTTGAATTTAAATGACAAGTACTCGTTTCACTTTATTAAAACTCGTGTGAAACTCAATCCAAGCTCTGTTTGAAAACTATTTTAAGATTAAATATCGACAACTTAATCTTATTAATCTAAATGGCACTTCGGACGATGTTAATATTTCACACACTATTTATACGGAACAGGTGTTATAATTGTACCGAAGAAACTGGCTATACCCCTGATGTCAACACTAGCGCTTATAAATTGGATAGGGAATAAAATATAGTTAACTGACGGTCATAAATTCAATTTAAGTATTGAATAACAATAAAGTTACAATAAAGTTTGACAAATTATGTTAAGGAAATGAATTTCTCCAATAATGCTTGAATTCTAGGAGTTCATTATAGCCAGCTTAATTGAAAGCTTCGATGTTTTACAAATTGACTGGAGATTTTGAGGACGACACCGAATCATGGAGACTTTGTATGAAATTAAGAGTCAAGCACTGGCATTCATAAATGAAGCGAACAATGTAGAATTCCGCTGAAAAATTTGCAGAAAATTGAATATCAATGAACAGGTACATTACAGAAACACGAGCAGCATTTTCGTTCCAAAAACTACCTAAACCATTCTGTAAAAATCTATGTACTTGCAAAAAACAAATAATTCATAGAAAAAAACGCGATCAGTCGTAGGAACAAATTTGTCCGCGCGGATCCATACCTAAATCTTTGTAAAGTAGGTAAAATACGAGCCTAAGGCTATAAATACTTCATAACATAATTGTGACTACTGAAGGGAAATAAGAAGATAAAAGTATGCACGAGGAGAAAAAAATAAAATTGCGCTCCTTGAATCAGAGTTGTTTTACTCTTGCTGCCTCTCGCTCTTTCTCTCTCTTTCTTTCTCTCCCTCCAGGTGCGTGAGCCACGATCATTCATAGCTGGAGCGCGTGGCTGTTCACTCTTCGTTCACTTGGATAATCTTCCATCTCTTTCTTTAAGGATAGACTCTGGCAATAAAATTTTGCAAAGGCAAGCGCACGCTAGCGTTCGCTCTACGTAATGGCTCTACGCTGCTCTTGTGGTTGACCTTCATTCGAACGAGTACTTCTTTTTCTTTGATGTGAGAGCCGTTGAGATATATTATTAAAAATCACCTCGTACACTCGTCTTGTAGCGGATGTTGCGCGTGAATACCAAGTGCTGATGAAAAAATTCGCTTTGATTTTATAACTTATTCGCTCGCTTGGATTATCGATTAAAAATGCCTTTACTAAGCACTAATTTGTAACCGCGAACTACTTATGTTATATAGGCATATTTGTTGTAAATTGGACCTTGTAAATTGGACTGTTTAAATGAAACAAACTATCGAAAGCAATAGTTTCGTTGATAAAATATTTATTTTACTCTTATGCGGAAAATGTTATCGTAAATGGCTATTAATAAAGAAAATTAATCGATTGCGTTTCATCATTTGATTGATTTGATATCGATCCATCAATCTATTTGATGAATTTGATTTCTTTGGTCGTTGTCATTGCATTTTCTTAAATTAGTAAGCGTTAGTATTTTTGCACGAACGTAAGTAAATATTTATAGAGCAGATTTTATTATTTGTACACGTAGTAAATTGGCTTTACTTCATTTCATTGAAAGCTTTAAAGTAATTCTTGCGAAGTTTATTGACTACACTAATCAAGAATTTATGAATTTAATCATATTTATTTAGAATTATGCAAACCGCTAAGTAACCACATCGACTGCATAATATATTTTGTACGATCTGTTCTGTTGGTATCCTTATGATTTCATTACATATTAAAACCAAAATTCTTTGGCTTTTGATTCGTAATACAGTATAATGTAATGAATTTCAAGTAATCTTAAGTAAAGGAAATAAAAAACAAACAATGAAAATAACTACTTTCTCCACCGTAATAATTTAGCAGTCCACTGTACTAGAGGACATTAGATGTGTATTATCCACGTATCCTTCAGTCTCATCCTACAAAATTAACTTGAAGAATATTTAATCCTTTCCCTAAATTTAAACGAAGAACATCACAAACTGTTTCAACTGACATGGAAGTTCTATCATTGATAATGATAATAATTTGGAAAAAAATTAAGAAATCCATGTATCTGTATTGATGAGTTTGATTCCATTAAAATTGATTCCTGATTACATGCAGTGTGTGCAGAAGCGAGAGATCGCTCTACCATAGGCGCTTTTGCATCGTGATTAATTATCATGCCCAGTGGATCGTATTGGTTGGATAGATTGAATTTCATTCTCTTGCAGTCTCTCTCTCTCTCTCTCTCTCTCTCGCTCCCTCTATCTATCTTTTCCTCTTTCGCATTGTCGCCCAATGTGTCAGCACAGCAGGGAGTAACCGCAATGCAAAACGATTTTACCGGCAGAGCAACCGAGAGTCCGTTTTAGTCTGATACATCATGGTGAACCGTAAGTGCGTTCACCAAACTTAAACCCCCGATTTCTGCGAACAACAAAGTAACAATGGACTATGTACGTACTCTACTATATACAATGATGCAGAAGGGTGGATTTTCGATAGATTTTGAAGTGTTGATTGAACAAGAACATTGTAAGTGGAAAGACAATTACTAGATACTTGTATTAATGGTTAATTAATGTAAAATCTTTATATCTTTTTTTCTTTTGTTTCTGCCCAAGAAAATAAACACGTTTTAAGAGTTTTATATTCTACGCAAAAATAAACTGACACAAATCATTAAATATAATACCACTTATTCAGTATTAATTGTTTATCGAATACATTTAAAATGATAAAAATTTCACATTGTCAGCATTTTGTTTATTTATCTATAAGCTTTGAAAAAACTAATCTCAAAACAGATAATATGAGAACGTATATTTTTAGACGCATGTAACGTACTTTGTAACGTACTTTTATATAGCAATGCTCGTATTGAAAGGTCACTTAATAAATTAATAATAACTCATACTAGCATACTTTTCATATATAAATTGAAATTTCGTAGTTATTTTAAGAAAAATAATTAACTTTTATATAGTAAGAAATACTCGAATACTTTTTTCTTGAGAAACTTTATTTAATCGGCAAGTAATTATGAATTTTCATCTTATAAAATTAATTTAAAGATAATAACTTGAAAATTTTAACAAAATAATGTGTTTTCGACCTTCATGAATTGAGATCAAGGGTTTACTGACTATTGCTATCATTAATTAAATCGCTCACAAAATATTGAATGTATTAACACAGTATATCAGATATTTGGCATTTAAATATTATAAACTGACATAAAATTAATGTATATATATATATATATATATATATATATATATATATTAACTTTACATAATTATATCATTTTCAATTACAACGTTTTAAAGAAAAAATGATTAGCGCATTAGAAAAACAGAAAAAAATAATTCATAGTACGATAAGATTCTGAAAATGTCTGCCAAAATATTTTCTCTATTATTATAATTCTTGTTATTTATAAAATAGTTATTTATAAAATTCTTTATAATACAACCACATTATTTCAAATACTTCAAATTGTATACGTGAATAAATTACAACAAAACCAGTTTTATTTAATTAGAATACATGAGCTTGACTTTGAATTGAATTTTTCATTGATAATTATGGTTCAAAGCCGTACAATAGTGAACGATTTTCATTTAAATTGAAATGAAATATATGTTATAAAAAGCATTTATAACATTTTTTATAAAAAGCATTTTATACAAAATGAAAATATTTATGAAAAAGTATATGAACAAGCAAACAAAATACTTTTCTTTAATACATAGTACAAAAAGTGCTAATGTTTCCATTTCCATATATTACCTATACCATTTATAAAAGGCATTGATACAAGCTTGTAAAGTACATTTTACGAGAATTCACGAATGAATAAATAGCGAGGAAAATTTCCGTTACATTTAAATTACACTCATACGGAAATTTTTAAAAGCGCACTTTTTATCATCAATAGCTACTTAACAATAAATATCCCAGATATAGAATTCGTTGCTAATTTTCACTTTTTCACGGAAATAATTCAACGAGCTCTTCTTTGGAAATTCGCTTGTGCAGAATAAATCACAATAATTTGTTGCGGCCGGCTATCGAGTAAAAGCCCATTCGCGTCTCGAGCTACGAAACTTTAACGTTCGTTATTTCCATGCCATTCACGAAGATTCTACGCGCGCGTTCATTAAGGTGTCTACTCTCTCCTCACGTGGCTAAGATAATGAGCGAAAAGGCCGAAAGCTCGATGACGACTATTGGAACCTGGTAATACTTAATTACCAGCTACTCGTTAATCACTTATTAATGGTTAACTAATAATTTTCTTCGTGTAAACGAATCATGACTTTATTATCGAAGTTGCAATTCTCACTTGAAGCATCGCGTAAATAATGTTCCAAGGAGGAAGAGAAGGAGGTGGACGAGCCAAGAAGTTATAGAAGAGTGGAAAACGGGCAAAAAAATAATACTGAGCGCGAAGGAGACGCCTCGAGATGCTCGGTCCAGAGGAAATTAAGACGCCTAATGAGAGCTGGAAGAGAAACTAACGAAAGAGAAAAAAGGGAAAGATAAATTGAAACTCAATGTATACTTTCGTGTGGTTTGTATTATACTAAAACTCATTCACCCCTCTAGTTTCCTTTTCACGCTTCCTTTCCTTCTTTTCTATGGTTCCTTTAACTATATCTCTAATCTCTTTCTGGGGTTCCTATTATAATCATGGTTATCATTTCGGATGGAGCTCTATGATATTTGTTATAAATTTAAAAGATTTTTCACTACATATTCATGGAAATGCTAAACATTCGTAAGATTCCCATTTGAATATAAGATTACCTAATAAATTTAACTAAATTGAGACTAATAATATCAACATTACTATTAAAGTATCTCGAATAAATTTTCAAAAGATTACAAATTACCTAGACAATTTTATATTTAATGGCATTATAATTCATTAAAATTTAGATTCATTTCGATGCACGTATAATTTATTAAAATATAGTTTATACTAGCTGGATAGTATGATTAATAAATAATGTCGCATTAAATTCTACCCACGTAGTTTCGAAAGGCTGCATATTTCAATTTACGGATGTTGCACATGTGAAATTTTCCATCGAGAACTACTTTTGTTATAATCATAATTAAGAAACAGATAAGTTAAAATAAGGAATTGATAAACGATTAAAAGTATCCAATTAATGTTTCCAGAAGAATGCCTGAAATACACCGGAAATATATTGCCAGATAGTAAATACATTTTTGCAAATATCTTCCGCGTGGTGGCCAAATTTCTTAATTTGGCCACTGACAGATATAAAAACCTACTGAAATGCAGCTTCAACAGAACTTAGTTATAGATATATTCGCTCATTATAATCTCGAATGATCAAAGAATTGAACTATAAAAACTCGGCGCTTCCCTCGCTTCACGAATCCCCATTTATACCCAAAACTATGTCCACGATATAACTTAGGTAATTAGGACACGCGTGTAGCATCATTGACTATTTTATGAAATTGTGGTCGCTCAAGAAAAGACACAGCTTCTGCAGTATAAGATTGTAGTTGCGGATGATTGGGGCAACAGGTGGACGAGTGTGGCTTCTAATTCCGTGGCGATGGTGGCAGCGGGGGTTACCGACAGCATTCGCCGCGCCCTGATCAATACTTAATTACGCGGACGGCTGCAACGGCGGACTTTCACGCATTACAATACAAAAGTTGACAAAACTATATGTACATATAGGTACATTCCTGTTTCGTAGGAGAATGAAAGAATCGATGCATTTTTTCGATTGGAAACGAATTCGTGTATTCGTGTTTTTATGTTATCTGCGCTAATACCGACTGTCGATTCGAGAAAGACTATCAGGTGTAAACCAACTGAATTGGTTAGTCATACGCTATGGGGTTTTGCAGATTATTGAGCAGCGAACTGAATTGTTGGCTAGATATTTGCTGTGGAATTTAACGGGGTAAATTAGCCTGATTTATTCGAACAGTGCTTTTCGCTCTATGAATTATTATCGGTAGATGCAATCTTACAAAATTTAAAGGATAACATATATATTGTAATACGTAATTTTAAATTGTAATTTATTATTTAGAATTATCGTACAATAATCATACAATAATGAACATGCAGCAAAATACCTTCGTTTCCGTAATAAAGCGCATCATTTTTTATGAAAAAAAATGTGACTGATTAGCCAATTTGAATTTAATTATAATTCTATTTTAAGAACTTTAAGTTAAAGGGATACGAATGTTTTCTAAATTCGATACTTATGAGTAAAGTTTAGTTGGGGAAACTTTTAATTAGCTTTAGCTCGAAATGACATCATTCTCAAACACTATGAGTACATTTAAATGAAAATAGGTTCGACGTTTACAATTTTACCTAAAATATAACTTAAAATTATATTTAGTGCAGCCCAACAAATTGTATTGCATAAATAACAAATACTTCATAATTTGTCAAAAGTAATAGATATTTTTTTCACACCAATTAAGATGAACGAAATTTTAGAGATAAAATGTAAACGACACCATAAATATATACATTAAAAGCTTATTTTTTTTTTAAAAGATTTCATACATATTGATACTATGTTCAATAAGTATGCAATATTTCATTACAAATTATTTATATTATGTATTTTTTACTAGAAAGTAAAGTACGTAAAATATACAGTTAGTGTACAAAATATTTTCGTTACAAAGCATTTTATTGAAATTTACATACACTATTACTTATTCTGCATCATGATATCGGTATGAAAATAATTATTTCTGTAGAATTTTACAATCGTAGTAAAAGATATTGTATATCAGATATGAAATTTTTATATATCATTCTTCTATTGTGTAAGATAATAATAAAATTACGTAAAATATTCAATTTTAATATGCATTGTGCAAATTTTAATTATAACATTTTATTAAACGAGCTGAATTCAATCATTTAGAATATTCATAATAAAATGCAGCAGTAAAAGGTTGTTCTGAAAATAATTTCTTTTGAAAAAATGTCTAAATATAAAAATGAATTATTATCAGAATTATATTAATGAATTATTAAATTAAAAAATAAATTTTTGAGATTGGTGCATAAAAAACTTAGTTCACGATAAATAGTTCATTTTGAAGTTATTAATTAAATAAAATAACTTGATATTAATATCATAATTTGTCTTCGACGAAATATTTTGAAACGTTTTTCTTTTTTTATGTTTCATTAATCTATATTTTTTAATTGATACAAGGAAACTAACTTTTGGAAACTTCATAGCTAAAATTAAAAATTTAATTATTCAAATATGTCAAGTGAAATAATTGTCTTTTACTTCATAAATATATTGTGTATAAAAAAAAAATGAAAAATGTTTCAGCTATAATTTTTTCTATAATACAATAAAAATTATACAGTTATAATTATTAAAAGAATGTCCACTAATTAAATGATGATAGCTAATGGCTTTTTCATTTTTTTAAACTTTCAAGATTTTTCGGATTTATAGAAAAATATTACACATTCATTTTAAGCATCTATAGTATGTTCCTTTTTATTATGCACCTCTGTCTCATCTAATCCATTTAATAATGAGGAAATCCTTTTATAGAGATAAAAAACGTAGTATATTCAAACTTGCTATCTTTTTATTTATTTAAATAAAGTATTATGTGCATATCTTATAGAAGAAATTCATATTTTTAAATATATTTTACAATAAATTTTGCGTAAATTTTAAGAAGGACCATTTGGTGGGATTTCATAAAAAATTGTATTAAATTAAAACGTAAGTTTCTTGAAAAATCTTTATGAAGATTCTCTTACGTAATCTACAAAATATTAAATATTTCCTTAACAAATATTAAATATTCGTAAAATTGTAGATGATTTACAAAAAATTTGCCATTACATTTAAATTTATAATATAAAAACTGATACTCAATTTATTATTTTATATTCTAAGTTTGGTTAAAATGGATGTACTTGTTTCTTATACTTATCCTCAAGAGAATACTTAATTACTTATCAGAGATTTTTTAAATTATAATAGTCCAAAGATTGATTAAGTAGAAATCTTGCACTCATTCGGAAACCAATTTTGTGTGAAGTAAGTGAAAAACAATTACCTTAAAACATCTAAAGATATTCTTTTTAACCATTTCATAAAATTGCTTTAACGTCTAAAGAGACTTTATTCAAATCTGATAGTACTTTTATTGATATTTTTCCTTCTCTTGGTAATTAAAATAATAGACAATATTAGAAATACTTTTAAGAAATAAAATGTTATATATGAAAAGTCAGTGGTTATACAAATTAATAACCATCACGAACAAAATAAATTGCTGCACTAAATTATTTCTGCTCTGCCTCTCCCGCGCTATTCCTTTTCTCCTTTTTCTTCCCAATACCTCTTTTATACTTACCTTCCTTTCTTTCTTTTTTCTTAAAATTTACGTTCCACGCTTATCAACAGTGATAGCGAACTTCGTAAGGCAGGGATGTTTCCGTTAGAACGACATCAAATTCAAATGTAGAGAATCGCTAGATGCACTCGAATTCTGTAAAAGCGCATCTCGTTTTCCGATTTTCTACTAACTATGTATCACATCCGCTTTCTCTTCTTCATCATTGCTCCATCTATAACATTTTTTCTCTGTTCTTACACTTTTGTTTGTATAATTACAGAATCACTGATTATATCTCTATTTATATTTTATTTATAATACACGTGAAATTTTTTTTTAATGCCTATTTTTAAGGAATTTTTAAAGAATTTTATATTCAAAATACGTTAATAAACAAAATTAATACATTCTATTGTATTGAAAGAACTTTATAAATTTCATCAATTACGCAATGATTGTGATACTAGATAAATAAGTACCTCATGTTAATAAAATGATCTAAATGAATTTTGTAAAAAAAACATCCATTTCCTTTGAATGGAATTTCAGTATCACAATCTTAAAAATAAATTAGTTATATTGAACGTGTATTTGAAGTTAAATTTTACCCTGAAGTATAGGACATTCAGATAAATTTCATTCAAATAATTGTACAAACTGATTATATAATTAAAAATTGTAAATTTCTAAAGAAAAGACTGCTATAACACTTTCACTGCTATCAGTAAAAGGGTTTTATATATTGTTTGTATACTATCAGGCTAAACTGATAAAAGAATATTTGAATGTAACGCTCTTATTTCAATAGTAATTATTTAAGATTTTTAAGCGACAACGTTTACTTGTCTATTTTATGAAAATATGTAATTAAATGAATGACTAAGGAAAGAAACATTTCCGTAATGATGAACGTATGTCAATATAAATATTAATTATTTCGGGGACGATAAATATACTTTTCGGAATATCTATGCTTTATAGTACGAAATAAAATGTTGAATAAAATTTAGCATCATTGTTCGTTCGCAAATATAGTTTTTTCATAATATTTTTTCTACGAAAGGTATATTCATTAAATTATATGAGATCAATAAGAATTATAATTTATGTTAGTTGTGATTTGAAGTTCGGTTAATATATTTATGACTTCGTGTTTTATAAAAAGGAATATACCCTTAATTTTTTTTAAGGAATCTCGACATGTAAGAATTAACGTAATTAATGTATAAAAATAATTGATACTCATTTAGATGACACGTAGTTAAATTTTTAATACCAGATCTCTGATTAAGTTTGATATTAAAAATTTATAAAAAAAACTGGCGATGAACATTACGGAAAAGGTTATAAAAACTTTAATGAGTATTCTAAACCAGTTATCTACAGAGAATTAATTTACAGAAAACATAAATTCTTGATAATCAAATTCGATTTAACAATTTCTTTAAATCTGTGCATATTATTTAAAGGTTTGAATTCCTGCATTAGTCGTAAAACTAGCGCAATCACTTTCTACAAAATCTTTATTATTATGAATGTGTAATCATTTTATTGATCAATACAAAAATTATAAAATATTGAATCATGTCGCATTAGTAAATAGAATCAATGGTATTCATAATTTATGTGCGAGCATAAAATCAAGCAATATTAACAAAGTAAAAACATCACTTATTATCATTGAAACCGTTTTATTTGACACAATGCAGTTATAAAATTTATTATTCTACTACAAACTCACGTGGACTTACCTGCTCTACTTCCTCCTCTTTACTTAAGGTTTACAAACTTTCCATCTTCCTCGATCCTTCTAAGCTCAAAATTAGCTATTCTCACAGTTTACTACCCCACACTCCTTTTTCTTGGCGATTTTCCTTACCGCACACAATATGTGTATATATATAGGGTATCCCACATTTTCCTCTCAAGGCAAAGCACTGGGTCGGTGCATTCTCAATTTGCTCAATTGCGCAGGCGCAGGACCCAAGTATCCCAAACAATGCGCACGTTCTGTATTTCTCGCTCGTAGCAAGTCCTCATCCCTCCGCTCCTGTTTCCGCAGCCGATTTCACTCGGACGCCCTTACCCGGAGCGAAGTCAATCTGCGCACTTCTGTTCAATCGGGAGGGAAAGTAGAGGACAGTTATCGGGTATTCCGATTATGCATTCGAGAAGTTCGATGGGAAAAACAGAACTTCCCCTTTAGATAGGGATAGACGAAAGCAATATAAGCGAGTGAAGGAGCATTTAACAAAATATCGCAAATGGATTTTTGTTTATTTCTAAGTGTTTATTTGGGCAAGGGAAATTTTCCATGTTTTTCTTCATTGTTTTTACTCAATTATTTTTTAATGAATGTAAAGGATTATTTCACTAGACACTTCAAATACGTTATACGAGTTCGATCAAATTCAGATACAATTTTATAGATATTTCATTTGAATTTTAAGTATTTCTTTGTTTAACTGAAAATTACTAAATAACAAATACTTTAAATGAATTTATATTGTTTTATTTTAGGTACACATATCTTATTTAAATAATATACATCTTAGAAACAAAGACCCATTAGAAGTTATACCTACAAGTTTAATTACCTAGTACTAGAAAGCAGACCCTAGAGTCTCATCGTATTGTGTACCGCAAAATTATTATTCGCCTTGTAAGTTAGAGCGAATTTGTAATGAACCAATATACACATTTGCGTATACTTTTGTAGAAGAAAGAGAATAATAGATGTAAATGTAGATAATTCAAGTTCTTTTAATTTTTATATGTAAAACGTTATTATATTACAATTAAAATATAACTCGTATGCTATTAAACTTGTTCGATATACGCAAGTAAATTTCTGCTTCAACTCTCATGTATGAACCCCGATTAAGAATATTTTTCTTTTTGGTAATGAAAGGCAACTGAAAGATTTTGATCACTTTCTGCCTCCTAATTAATTATGAATATATAAAAGCATCAGAACATAAAAAGTTAATATATCAAAAGCAAACTGCATCTGATTAATTTAAGCTTCTAAGTACATTTATTTCAATTATGTTTTCAATTATATTAAAAAGTATTAATCTTTGTATTTAATTTATCTTTCAATATTTGAACATTTTATGTTATCGGATGCGCTGTAATATAAATCAAAGTCTAATGTCATTACTTATTAATAAAATACGCTTTGTTATTAGATTTTAAACGTAAGGAGATAATCCTTGTAGGCGGTGAAAATTAATACTAATTTAAGTAGTAAAAATAAAATTTCACAAATATAAAAAGTGTTTTGCATTAATAATAACTTCAAAGAGATTTTTCAGTTTATTCGAAACATTATTCCGAATATACTTCTAGTATTTTTCCAAGATATTGTGCAATTAAGTCCTTATTGGATGCGATCCTTCAATTTATATTTTAGTCTCAAGGTAAGTACAATTCAATTTTTAAGAAAATAAATAAGCTGTAATTGGAGTTACCAATACATGCGGTGTGCAGTGATTTTGTATGAATAGGAATACACGAATTCAATCGTGTATCACACAAGTTGTAATACTTTTATTGCATTATAAAATTATCTAATTTATTACTGTAAATAATTTTCTGTAGCATGAAACTGGTTACTCTAGCTTTTATATGATTTCATCGACAAATTAACCAAACGATACTGTAAATTCAGAAAATGATTAAAGGACTGGATTGTTATTAATCGTATATCATATATTTTAGTATCAATAGATGTATAACGTATATTCAAGGTTATCTTCAATTCGACAAATCCACATATTTATGGAGGTAATGTAAAATGTCTATAAAGACCAGAACTAGAAAAATTTATATCTTTTAATTTCAATTTGTTGTGCAATCGCGTCAGTACTCTTATAGCTTTTATTTCATGTTTAGTTAAAGACAGAAGATGTAAATACATTCGTGAAAAATATATTTAAATATTTTATTAATAATAAAGAAAAAATACAATAAATAAAAAATTATAACAACATTTCGTTTTCAAATGAAATAACGGTAATTATCTAATGAATCAAAAATATCCGTTCTAAATGCACATAAAGCATAATTCTAGTTAAGTTCAAAATTCAGCAATAGACGACAGGTGGAAACAATTGCATGCTTAACTTTTCACTTTCTATTGCTGAATTACGCGACAGAAGCGTTGCTTTAGTCGTTTTTTCTCTACTTCTCTCTTTCTTAAATTCTTTTCAATCTCCTTAATTAGGCTTCTAATACAAGTATGTCAATATTGAGTAGAATTAAGCTGTTTTGTTTTATAAATATTAACCTTTTCAAGTTACGAAAGTATATTCTTAAAACTGTCTCAATCAAAAATATTTTCAAATTTCTTTCAGTTTTTTTATCAGACTACACAAAAAACTTATGTTTTCTGTATCATGGAATCAAAATTAATGTATTCTTAAGAAAATTGAATTATTTAATAAAATAATTAAGTTCATTTAATTTATTTGTGAAATTTTATTTCTTATGTATTTAAAAAATCCTTAAATTTTACCAGTTTACCGTGTCTTAGTTAATTGATGCAGTCTATGTGATATAAATGTTCACGAGTAAAAATTAACTCAAATAACTTTATTCTAAGTAAGCACCTAACAACAAATTATGTGATTCAATGTAATTACAATTAAATATATTCGTACATATTTTATATATACATATTAATTATATTTATATATAATAATTGAATCTCAAAGAATTTTCTGATTTTACAATTGTAATAAACTGTTTGATCATAAAATATTCGTATCTGAATACATTTTTTAATATTTTATTCATTATTTCAATTAATTTCGTATTTTTTAATTTCAATTTTAATCGTAGCTAAAGAAATTATGATTTTTAGTGTTATCTTGTTTGTTATATAGTTTTATAATTTATTTACGTAGTCTATATACTACGAAATTGTTTAATGGATGTAAGTTAGGTACTCATTCCATCACCGCATCGTGGCGTCTTTAAGCTGGTATTGTTAGGAGCCTTCCGAAAATGAAGAGAATTATATACGATTAGTGTTTACAGCAAATGTCTCAATCCTCTCACATTGTCAAAGGCAGCGTCGGATTATACAATCTTACCGATAAGGCGAGTTGGTCAACAAAGGTCGAAATGTACCTTTGGAGGGAAAATGACATTCCCTAAGGTAATATTATACTGTACAATTTGTATTGTATCGTAAATGTACTGAATTTTATATAATGAGTTTGGAGGAAGAAAACTAGTTTACCTATGCATTTAACCAACATATACTCTTTAATTACTTGGAAAAATTATAAAACTTGAAAAATATAGAAATAATAAATTACGCTACATATAGTTCAGAAAAACTTTGCTTTAAAAATTACGTAGAAGTTATATTATAATTGATTTAGAAAATGATCGATATTTCTTAAAACATAGTTATTATAAACATAACGATAAAAAACAAATAAAGAAATCATATTTCAGAACAGATCTCACTAAAAACCAAACTACTAAATTTTATTGAATGAATTGATAAGATTTCGGAGAAAATGATATAAAATAAATTAAGTTATATACAAGTTATATACATTCAAAATTTCGTTATAGAAAATGTTTAAATCTACATTTCTGAGGAATGTGAAAATGACTTATTATATTAACGAAATGAGTAATTAAAGTAATGATAATTTTGAATTCTGAAATAAGCATTTCTTAATTTAAAATAGTTTTCTTACATCAATATGTGTACTCCTTTCTGTGCGCATTCATTTAGAAATGATATGTTGCAGTATATAAATTTTACTAATTTTAATTATATCATCAAATTTTTACGGTATTGCGCAGCAATCGTTATTTGGTACTTTTAAAAAAAAATAATTTAATAAATAGGGCACGAGATTTTTCAGTCTAAATGTCATCGAAGCTTTCAAAGCCAATTACGTTGGATATAATATTGTTTCTTTTTCCATTTAGTTCTTTCAATGTTTCTTTATAGTCCTTCTTAATGTTCTACTTTATTCTATTATGATATCTCATTTCTTACTTTCTTTAGATGTCGTTTTTCATTTTTGTTCCTTTATATATTTTCTTTTACATTGATCGATTTCTCTTTCATATCTTGTGAATAGATTTTTATCAAGCTAATTTTTTCACGAATTTCACGCAAATATTAAAAATAAACCAATATTATTTATTGATACGTGTAACATTAAAGCAATTAAGGACGATAAGATACTAGGAAGAAGTCCTTCATCTCATTATACCACGTAATGTCAAATTATTCCTGGATACAGCCTTTTCCGACTATAAAACGACTCTCCTAGATAACAACGCGAAAACAATTCAATCACCACAATCATTGCAAATAAAAATCCCTTTTCAATGCAGTAAAACCAAATTTCAAAAAAGGGAAAAGCTAATTTCTTTACACCTATGCATACAAATATGTATTGCTATATTTTGCTTTTATTCTACAAAATATTCCTCTATTCTTTCAATACGAAGCTTGTATTCGAGCGCACAAATATAGCTTCTCTCAAGTCCTAGTTGATGCGAAGTCTAAGCACCCCATCGGTGATAGCGAAGCGATCGCGTCAGGTCTTATCAGAGGGAATTCACTGATCCAGTCCAAAGTCACTTCTCTATGACTCCTCCCGTCCTTCGTCACTCTCTCTCTCTCTCTCTCTCTCTCTATCTCTCTCTATCGTTCTATCTCACCCACTCTCTTGCCCTCCGTCTACTTTCTCTCTTTATCACCCGGCACAATTTCCCATTTATACATCGAGCGAGCAGAAGCTCATGCTTTGAACCATCGGCAAATCGAAATCGAAGCCGTTAGAACCTTAATAAACGAGCTGGACTCCTCTAATAAAACATCCGGGAGAGGGTTGATATCGATTTTCTAATATACTTTTTCATTGTCTCGCGTCTTCTATTTCTATGTCGATATTGCGTGTATCTATTGCCAGGAGATCGAGTATTCACTGTTCATGAATACTGATGTTTCTAAATTTTCGTACATGCATCGCAGTACATGCTGTTATAATTGTGGTTACATAATGAAAACTTTTGAATATCTATAGATCTTATTCTTTTGAAACAATTATTATAATGTATTACGATTAGAGGTTTCGGTTACTTCAGTTGGACATAATTTGACCCAGGACGTGCAAAACTAAATAGCTTATCCAAAATCTGAAATATCTACCGAAAAAATATTACAGATTATGAGGAATACTTAATGTATATTTATTAGAGTTCAAAGTAAACGTTCGAGTCGAATAACTCATTGTGCGAGATTGCGTTAAATAAGATTGTAACATATTTAATTCATTACCGGCTCGACATTCAGTGTTCCTCTTATCGTTCTCAAAATTCACAAGAAATCAGAATTCGAAAAATTGCGAAGCTTAAAATTATTATTCTAGAAATGACATTATTCAAATGTTATGTGAAAATCGAAATTAAACTTTAATACCAGTTTCCGACTTCAAAAATTTAAGTTCCTCTCCGTAATAAATCTGACATGGAATTTATTAGAATGCATTTTTCAAAAATTCAGTTTCCAACTTGTAAAAAAACCATTTCTGAATAATCTGGCTACATTTCCAAAAGGAAAATTCTTTTTCTTTTACCTCCATTACAGCCTTGAATCCAACAAACATCCTATAAGTTTTACGTAACATCATTGCCAGGTAATGGATCCGTACTTGACCCCTCGAGTTCGTCCAATTGTTGTCCGATGTATTTCTCCCTTGGATTATGGTCGCAGAAAATTGAGTCGAGCCAACGTGACGCTACGCATGGCAGTAACGAGGTGTCACTTATCGGATCGGACGTCACCTTCGCCGTCGTCACTGTCCTGTCTTGTGGCCGGATAAATAGTTCGAAGATAGAAAAAGAAAAGCAAAGATAGAAAGAGAAACGGATAGAAAATCGATGCCAATGGACTTTATTTGCGTGATTTATGGCGCGTGTGAGAAGATCGGAGAGATGTGATTTCCTTCGGTTCTTTTATATTTTTCACGATCCACAGGGGCTCGGTACAAGAAAATTGACATCATATAATACTTTCCTTGTTTTTCAGATTTAGCACGTGTATGCATATTTATATCCTGGGAAATAAATGATGATTTTAGTGATAAAACATTACAATGTTTAAACTATATTTCAAAAATGAGATTTGATTATTCTTAAAGAAATGATTCGTTCGAATAAAGTATTTCTTATCCAGAATATTATTTGAATTATTTTGTAATGACATTTTCAAATGCTGAGATTATAGAAATTTGAAAAATGAGCTTTCAAATTCAACTTTATCGTTATTTCTATATGTTTGGTATTTCCAAATAAATTAATTTTATATGACAAACAAAATTTTATATGACAATTAAAATTTCCAGAGCATTTCCATAAAAATTAAATAATTATATTATTTACAAAACTATCACACAGGAATTATATTTAAAATAACATTACATAATTTGAACAAGTCACGAACCAACAGAATCTGCTCGGATTAAATTATTGTATACGATAAGAACTTTGGATTCTTGTGATGGAAATACCATCGATAAACTGTTTTTCAAAATACACCTACTAGCTTAAAATCTTTGTTGTCATCAACTCGAAGTAGTATAATTGATAAAATTAAAGATTATTGGGATTTCGAAAAGACTATTGTATCTGTAATGCATCAATGGCGTCATCCGCGATAGAATCCTGGCATTTCCTCAGCAACTCGTTATATTCACATTGTCCTAGTTGAAAAAAATTAGAGGTCACATTTTATACTCCGATTCCTTATATTGAAAGGCTGAAGTTTTGTGTATTTCTATAATCCTTGTACATTTTATTCAACGAACAAAACTTTGAAAAATTATTGGCTATACAATTAGTAATAAGAAATAAAGAGAAAAAACTAGGGAAAAGAAAAGAAAAAAGCACGGAACTCTACACAAAGTTACGCAAATATACTATTCATATTTGAATAAAATGTTTATCACTATTTTATTTGCATACTTTTTCATCGTAATTAGATCTGTCGATGAATGACTTTTAATGCAAAATAAGAAAACAATATAGTAATAAATATCTAGCTTTTCCATATGATTATCGAATATTTTAATTTTAGTTTACATTAATATAAATATTCCAGGTAAACTATTGAAATTCATCCAAAAGAGTATACTTTTATTTTCATAAAAACATACTGAAAATACCAATGTTTATTATTAAGAAATGTATAAGATAAATATTTTCAATAAATAATGAAGTAAAATTTCGTTTCATTTAATAAACTGTATAAACCTATAATTATGTAGATTAAAGTGATTTACCTTGAAGCTATTAAAAATTACGTAAAAAATCCGTGGAACTTCATTACAAATACAGAGTAAGTAAGAAATGGTAGTGTCCATCAGTAATCTGATGGATAAAAATATTCTAAAAAACTAATTGTAAAATTGAATATGTAACTAAAAATAAAACGACAATGTACGACTTACGAAGATAATGATTTTAGTTAGGTTTTATTGCAGTAATTCCTATTTGAAAGTGATTTTCCTTAAAGACTTATTAACTGTTATTATGGTTTCAAGTCAGTCTATTTAGCATCTTCTTCCAATGTGATTGCACGATAGCATGACCCAAGAAATTCTTCTCACTTGCTTTATTTTTGACAGAAAGAAAATAATAGCTATCCGTAGTTAAAAGATTTAATTATATTAATACACCTCTTACCCCATTTTTCAACAAATGGAAAAATGAAAGTAGATTCATAGTGGAATAAATTTGTCCCGATTGTAAAATAAACGTTAGGTATAAGGAAAATTACGTGTTACCGTTGAAAGAGCATAAAAAATTTTGAACTATCGCCAGACTTGCAAAACCATACGACCAGAACATTTTTCTCTGGAATGCAAATATATATTCAAGTTGACTATAATTTTGTGAATTATAAAGTGGATTCTGTAACATTTAATTATATGTTAACAATAACACTTCCATTAATCAAATGTTATAGAATGGGTAATTATTAAGCACTTTAAATAAATTAAGTCTTTTTTTACGTTCTAGATTAAAAATAAGCATATATGAATATATTATCTATTGGTTGAAATATTGCGTACAAATTCAATGTATTGGAAAGGAATTAGCTTTTACAAATTTCTTTCATGATATTTTGAAGTTCGAAGCGACGAGACAACTGTAAAGTTTAATTATAAAAATTTCACAAAAATATCACTTCAACATTCACAATAATTATACATATTTTGTTCTCATAAATAAACTTTAAGGATGATCTACGTAACTGCAATAAAAATTTACACAAGTCAGAAACTCTTTTTTGAATAATAAAGCAATTTTAAATAGTTTTGTCAAATTTATTAAAGCAGTTATTTCATCAGATATTCTAAATTCGACCAATTTAGTATTCCCTTTTCAGCTAAGCACCAAAAATTTTCTCATAACTTCCTACAAAATTCCCAGTAGCGTACCTGCACATAAATTCAGCAATGTACCAAATTCACAAAGTACTTTAGTGCACCTAAAAAAGTGAATAATAAAAGCGTCGCATAGTTAGGTCAGCAAGTATCATGAAACTATCAGAGGGATTGTAAAATGGTAAAAAAACTGGAAGAACATCTGTATCCGTAATACAAAAACAAAAGCTACAGCATCGTATATAAGTTTGACTGAAAATCAAACGCGATGACTGAACTGCGTAATGATCTATGTACCTCTGTATTCGAGTTAGCATTATGAAATATATTCACTAGTACATGCGTATTTTGGCTCAGAATAAAGAGGATCGTGTATAATTTGCAATTGTGCATAGTCATTTTCATATATTCATTGATCACATATTACATTGACCTATGGTAAGAAGAGACAAAGGCATTTGGCATTCATTTTAATTACATTATTGTTATATTATATACACTGATATTTTATATTAAACATTTATCAACAACTTTAAAGTAATATTTTAGGTAAAAAAAATTTAATGATAAATTTTGTTTTGATTTTTATCTGATACTGAAACCATAGAATTGGTATCATATTTACATTTATATATAAGTTTCCAAAAAGATTAAATTTTATGAAATATTCTATATTCAGAATAAATTTGATATTAATATTAAAAATAGAATACTATGTTAAATGTAAATTAAGAGCATTATTTGATATTTAATTCAATACCTAAAGTAAATATGTAATTTTCTGAATCTATAACTGAAAAGGGATATTATCAATAATTTATCAATGAGTAATATTAAAAAATGTAAAATGCTATAAAAAGATTTTTCATTAAATAACCAATTAATAATTGAAAATATGATTTATTGAGAACCGTGCAGCTAAGTAAAACGGACGTACATAATGATAAAGAAACAAAACACAAAGGCGAGAGAAGAATGTTGAGGGAAACGATGTGTATATGTATACAAATTGTCGAGAAACGTAATTTGATGTTTTTTTTAATTAAATTTTTGTACCTAACTCGTATTCGGCGAAATCGTGCAACTTATGCTTTATATTTTCAAACTATTGGAATTTTCCTACATTTTCATTTAGATACACATACTGAGCGACACTATAAATAAAATAGGCTATAGTCTTACTATAATTTTGCATTACTTTGAACTTTCATTGCAGAATTGCATTACTGAAGCAAATCGATTAAAGATATTGAAATTTATGTTGTTCCATTTATTTAGACTTTTTTCTAATATTATAAAACATATAAATGTTATAAATTTTATTTTCGTCTAAGAAATTGAAAAAAATTATTCCAATCGAGCATTTTTAAGGTTTCGTAATTAGATATTATAAAAACTAATATAAATATATATATACTAATACATATGTAAAAGAATATTTAATAACGTATAATTCAAATATTATTACAAGGAAAAATCTTTATAATATTTAAGTCTGTGTCTTTAAAATTAAAGACCTCAGAATAAAATTAAACTAGACTATACGCGGAACCATTAAATACTAAATATGTATGAAGAATATGTAATAAATATTAATCAAAGGTACTTGGATCCCTTCTTATTCTTTATGTTGAATGAATTTAAAGTAATGACTGCTTATAATATATCCTTTTAAATTCTTTAACATTTGTATATTATGCTGTCAGTCGCACACACGTGGAACATACACTTACACATAACATGCACAACCCTGAATTCTTAGCTTATGATAATTTAATCTAATCATAATTTTTTTTCTAACTATTAAACCTTAATTTTACTCATATTTCAAAATAGTAATACATTTAGTCTAGTTCCTTTTATTTGCACAATATATAACCACACATAATGATAACAATCTGATTAATATATGTAAAAGATAAAATATAATATTATAAATGTGTTTCAATCTTTAAATTTTGCAAATGAAATTTAAGAAAGTTTCAAACACTTTAAAAGGATATTTAAACGAAATTTCAATCATGCGTTCTTGAGCCAATACTACATCAATATACGAGGACTTTGATTGAAAAAGTACTTCGATTTATCCAATTTAATCACCATGAATTTGAGTATTGCACAGAATTCTTTTTTAATTAAAGCATACTAATGTTTTAGCTGACACAATAAGTCATTTGGTAATCCTTCGAATTGTACACTTTCTCATGTGACCTGAGAATAATTTTACACGTTTAATCGTTAGATTTATTTTGAAAAATATACAATTAGAAAGTCAAATTTAATGACGTTGTATTACAATATTATAATAATATCATAAGTACATAAAATTTATTACACGAAAGAACAGATTGGATAAACTTAAATTTCTAAAAATAAAATAAAATGTGCGATCAAATGGTAATATATTGCAGTTTATACATTGTAGTGTTACAATCATATATACAATCATTGTTTTATATATTGTTACATATAATTCTTTATTATTACGTATTTTAACTTTTAATTAGCAAAATTTTGGTTTAATTTTGAAGGCAATTTTTTAACATTATACTATTACAACTAATATTTTATGAATTCTATAATAAACAAATTTTTTCATACTAATATAACATTATCAAATTATCTTTTTCTATCAGCATGTAACGATTCTAATATTTGAAATATATCATATTATTATGATTTCATATCTTATAAGATAAGCTTATTGTAGACTTTTTAATTGAGATTATTCTAAAAGTAGAGAAACTTAAATTTAAACTTAAGACTTAAAATTCACATTTTCCAAAGAAGCGTAGTACTTTTTATATTATTTAATATATATATATATATATATATATATATATACTTTTTTATGTATGTATTTTTTTAAAAAGATGTATGTTTTTAATCGATATTTTCAAAATTCATGTAAAATAAGCTGTACCAGATTTTTTTTTCCAAAATATTTCTTGCATTTATGTGATACTTTGCTAAAAATTAAGTTTTATTGTAACTATTTCGAAATAGCTTGATATGACTTAATTTTCTCGTTCCTTGTATTATCAAAAATTTTACGATAAAACTAAGAAAGTTTTTGAGGGTAATGATATTTGATAAAATACCTGCATTTGTGCATACCTGATTAATGTAAGAATTTCAATACAAGCTATCGAAACGTTACGAAGGATTTCTTCCATTTTCTTTCGTGATTCTTAATATTAGTCTAAATGAAAACTGGATTCGGTAGCACGAATTGTAGCGAAATTTTGGTTACATTCTGCGACAACGAAAATTTCTGAATATTTCAAAATCAGGATATCCATATGCGCGACAGCACGGAAAGTGTAATTGCGTCTCATAAACCTATGATGCGACCCCCTCTCGTAGAAAAACTGGGCGAGTACTTGGATAGACTTGCATTGACACGGTCTCAATAACCGAAAAACTTGATAACTAAACTTTGTTGAGAGTCGCCCTATATGTTGTAACGAGTGACTCGGTCGCGCTCCAATAAGAGCGAGAAAATGCACCTCGCGAGATGATTGCCCTTTCCTTCAGGCTTCCTCTCCTCCGCTCAGTAAATGCAACGAGCCACGCAAAACAACGACGTTGATATTCCACGTTCGCTTGACTTGGCGGCAACCTGTTTTCAGCTCCATCCATATAGAGAGTTTGCTCCGCTCTCGTTCTTCCGCTCTGGAGTCGTTTTTTCGTGTAATTTTTCTTTGACGTCAGTTGGCGAGCGAGACTGACCGCGCTCGAGAGTAAATGTGTCTCTGTGCGTTTGTTTGCGCACGTGTACGTGCCTGCGCGCGCGCGCGCGCACTCGCAGCGTACACTCGCTGGTTACTCTGTGCGTTTGTGTGGACTTGCTTCAGGAATGATGCCCCGAATGAAATGAGTTGTATTCTATACAGGACGATTGCACTTAGAAAATCGCTAGGGTATTAACTACGTTGTGCGGTTACGTGGCGTCACGTTTGGCAATTACTTGCTTCGTCAGACAGAATTTGTAGAAAATGAAGGAACTTATAAAATTTCGATCAATCCGAATTAGAATATTACCTGACTAATTCAACGCAAATTTTTGTATTTAGAAATAATCGCGATTGAGTGTACGTTCTTTTATGTAATATCTGCATACCCAGCATACAAGTACAATACGTAGTTAATTAAAATAACTCATTAAAATAACTTTAAAATATATAATTTTATATAGAAGTCCGTTAATATTTAATCAAAATTTTACCCGACATTTATAATGAAATTACTTTTGCCTGCGCAAAAAATCCACACTATACTTTACAGTTTCAATTAAACTACTTACATTTTAATTTAACTACTTACTTCCAAAATATGTGTCAATTATTAAATATTATTATACATTTTATTAAATTTTGTTCGAATAAAATTAATTTTGAAATTTTAAGATAAAATTTACGCAAAAATTTTGTTCCATTATATTATTTAGCGTACAAAAACAAATTACTACGCGTTATACTACACCAACTATTATTCGTACTGTATAAATATACATGTAAGTGTAATGGTGGAGGGGGATGCAAAGAAACGAGTGAGACACATTTCGCCCGATTGCTGTCACAATCTGTAATCTTGCTCTTCTCCTAATCATTTATATGTACATATGTGATTATATCTCAGATGTAAATTAAAAAATTTCAAGATACATTTTATCTCATACATGGTAATTACAACGTCAATTAGATTAAAAAAGAATTAAAAATTATAGGGTGGAATTATAAGATAAAACATTCGGAACGAAAAATTAAAGATCGGTGTGTAGAGCAAAAAATAATGACAACGCATCTGCCAATGGAGGAAAGTACGCGTCTAGAACATGATTTATTACCGTAAATAGTTCAAGTAAATTAACTACTTTTTATCCTTTATACATAATAAAACTTTTTAAATAATTTATAATCAGAATTCATAGTACGATATTCTCCACAAGCGGATTAAATTAAATTCGCGTATTAAGCCATAATGAATGCAAATCCTTCGTCTGCAGTGCCTACATTTCTACAGATTAAAAGTGCGATCGACTCGAATAAAATCGCAAGACATTACACCTAAGCTCTTCTGTATTTTCGCATTAAACACGATCAATCGCATACAAACAATAAAAACAGATGGAAAGCAAGAATTGCGCTCGTTCTGTCGATGCATCAAATTGCCTCGTTCGAGGCAATTGCGAGGAAATTCTTTGCGCGTTCACCTTCCATGGTTGGTAAAAAACAACCGAAAACCCGAAAAATTATAAAGGGAAAAAAGAAAAAAAGAAAAAAAATGGGGAGGGAACGCCATTGAAGTCGCGCCACGCCCCAGGATTCGATAAATCATGCGCGGATATTCGACGTGCGTACGATGAACATTACGTTTTCGGTCAAGTTGCATTATACACCCGAGATCAAGCCTTATTTTTAATTATGTGTGCGCTTTGCTTTTGCGTATAAGGATGTTTTCAATAGGTTTCAAAATGTCGTTTACGATAGAGAAAAATATTGCTCTTCCATATCGAGTGATATCTCTTACAAGCCTGTTTATACTTATGATTTATTTAGCAATCAGTGCACAAATTTATAGAGAGTACGTGAATAAATATCGCGTCAGGATGTATAAAGCGTTTGCTACGTTAATGTCGGATATCTTTTGCAAAACTATAAAGTATAATGACGCACGAGGTGTCATACAAAAAATTATACTTCACTTGTTTTTCATAAAAGGACGATAATAAGACTTTTTATAAGTCACCATCTGTACACAAACCAATATTTCTAATAATCAGTATGATATGTTTAACTAAATATATTTTACTAAAATGAAAAATAAATATAAATTAAATAAAACTTGAATTCTCAACTTTACGTGTATACGTTATTAGTTCTTAAAAATATACGGAATTAACCACACAAATTGAATTGTATATCGTTATATTTAATATTGTGTTGTTTAATATTTATTAAAAGTAACAATTCAATTCTTAGATATTAGGTTTATTTTTTGCGTAGGTCATTTATAACCTACTTTTTAACGATGGATATATTATAAAATAGGAGAAAATGTAGAATATGAGTCTAATTTCACTTGACAGATTTCCCCAAAAAGTAGTTAAAGTAAAATATAAGGTCATAAACCAACTATACGAGACTTAGGATCATCTGAATATATACGAGTAGGCAAAAACGACATGATTTCCAAATGACTCCTTGGAAAATTACTATAACCTCACAATTTTTTAAGCATTTTCTATTGATTTTCATATTTAATATTCATTTTCACAGTGACTAAAATATTGAATTCCATACTCATATATGATACGTGCGAATGTATATTTTATAATGTTTATCATTTTATTTATAAAAAGCAAAACCAAGAGGATTTTCTTATGATTTAACATTTTATTGGTTAACATAAGGTCACGTTACAATTATATTCTACTATTAATATTCTGAAAAATTACGTCTTCATAAAATACTTTTTCTAAAAATGCACACACACACACACACACACACACACACACACACACACACACACAGTTGACCGCTTTTAACATAATTAACTTAAAGAATTAACTTTCATGAATTATTTGATTTTGTTAAAAATTTATCGAATCCTATTTTATAAATAAAATCATTTTATCAAATATTTTTAATTGAAATCTAAATAAATAGAATGAAGAATTAAATTTCTATGATTTGCTCGATACACTATAAAAGTTAGAAATAAATTAAAGAATACTGCTTCACAGAATGTACATTAAAATCACAGTATTATTATTATATTTATAAAAATTAAGAATACAATATTTGCAGAATATCAAAGGAATTATTGATTACAATTGAATGAAAAAAAATTACAATTAAGAAAATTTAAAAACTCATGATTATTAGATATTATATTTATAATTACTGATTACCTACTAGATATTACAAAGATGATTAATTTATATTTATTATATTATGTAGGTAATAATAAATAATTATTTCGTATTCACTAATCACTTTGAAATGAATATCAACAATGTATATACAAGTTTTATTAATTAGATGGCAAGTTTGTTACGTCACCTCGAAGAATGTATCAAACTCTTTTAGTTAGTTTCATATTAACATTAATAATTGCTTCAAGCCTAATACAGATATTTTCATGAAACCTTACTATATCTCCTCATTTAACTTTATGCATTCGTATTCTTCTGGTGGGAGGTTACTACTCTTTTGTACGTAGAACTATACTCATATTTATTCAATTAATTAATTTTTCTATAATATTATCTCTTAAGAATAATAAATTTTGGTACGATATATTTTTCTAAATGGATCGTTTACAAAAGTTTTTAAATGAAATTAGAAATTGAATAGACCATCAAACCGATTGTTTTTAAAGACAATGAGTTTTCTTCAAAATATCTTGAAAAAATTTTTGCTGATATTGAAGTTTGTTCAAAACGAAAAGAGCGCCTCTGAACATATGAATATCACAATAAAAGTTTTTTTGTATATACTAGTTTTAACATATCTAACGCAAACATCATACGAAGCTCAGAGAAACCGAAAAGAGAGAGAGAGAGAGAGAGAGAGAGAGAGAGAGAGAGAGAGAGAAGATGTTTGCATAAGCGAAAGAATGGAGGATGTTTAAGGTATATTACTTTTTCCTTCATTAAAGTTCAATTTTCCCAAAAGTATCCCCCGTCCGACTCTCCCTTAGTGAGGAAAATGAGAACCTCAGAAGTGGGATAGAAACAAGGAAATAAAGAAATGCTATGAGAGAGAGAGGAAGTTAAAAAAATAAAAGAATAAAAAACGACGTATGATATAAAGTGCAGATACAGATACAAACGCGAGCTCGACGAAACGTCTGAAAGAGCAAAAAAATGAATGAGGAAGGAGGACGAGGAAAGTACGCTCGTATGAGAGAGAAAGAGAGAAAAAGAATCAGAGAGAGAGAGAGAGAGAGAGAGAAAGAAAGAAAAGAGAAATTCTATGAGAAACATATAAAGGGAGAGTACTGCAACTGCTTGCATGAGCACATGCACGCAAGTGTTAATATGTTCTAACCCACACCGGAGCACGAGTGAAGTACGGAGTTACACACAAGTCAATTACATTGAAATTTCAAATTATTTCCGAGGTAATAAAAGCAATACTTGCTTATTGATGTTTTCGTTTCGACTTTAACATTCATTGTCTTTTGAATTTATAACTAAAAATGTAACAAAATTTTCATTTTGTTATTCAAAGAAAAGAAGAATAACCAGAATTTCTTTGAGCTTATACTTTAATTTTAAAGTATACTCATGATAACCGAGAAAAATGGAAATTTAAGCTTGAAATGTTTAGTAGATTTCCAAGAACCTTTCCTTTCTACTATTGAAATAATATGTTGAATGATAGAGTCATTGTTAATGGCAAGAAAATTAAAAAAAAACCTTCTTGAATAGATCGTAGTTTAATTATTAGTATAATTACAAACTCGGGAGTTTGAAAATTTATTAAAAATTGATGATTTATATAAAATTTAAAGCTTTTATGAAACATTTTTTATAGACTGCGTTTTTAAATTTTGAAATTAAAAAAAAATTAGATTTTAATTTAAAGGAATATTAATTTAGGTGAGTAATCCCCATCCACTTTTATCAACTAATTGTAAAAATTTATAGTTTTAATTAAAGTATGGCTCAATTATTATTATGATTATATCTTTCGATTTAGCTGTATAATTTAATAAGTTGAACGAGTTTGCTACGTAAATGAACTATGTTTATGAAATATATAATTCATTTGATATTTTCCTCAATCGCATATATTGAAATAAAATTAGGATACAAATTATAATAGATAGGATAGATGAAATTCTGTATTTTCAAATCCGGGATCAAATATTTACAATTTGGTAAAATTGTTATTACTTGGTAGATACTTTTTCTTGAACTTTTGTTAAAAGAGAAAATGAAAGTAAATGCAATAAACTTAGTTTCAAAGTTATGCACGTTTTAAAAACATACTTAAAATTACATAAAAATTTATGAAGTCAGAAATGTGTGATATTACCTACGTTTTCACTTTATTTTAAGCATAATTTGAAGTCTTCTATGACGTTGAACGTAATAAAGAATTTGATACTTATTAAATTTTAAATTGAATGGCATTAAATAAACTTTCAAATTTCTTTCGTATAAAAGCATTTATAATAAATTTTTACACAGTAACAACTGTTAATAAAAACATTAATTCTGACTGAGTTAATTCAAACTTTGAATATACTTTCTATATGCCAGAATTAACGTATTATACACTCAGCGTGTAGATGTTAGATTTGATTTTACGAGAAAGTACTTCCTAAAGCTTTAATGTAATCCTTTTTCTGGAGGAGTGACAGTCTCTTTATAAATAGAATAATTCAGAAAGAATATTCTCTTGTTTTTATTTGAACTGCAAGACCTCTTATACGTAATTAAGGAGACAGTCTCAGGTGAGTGGGTGTAAACACAGAGTTAAGAGGTGCGTGAGCGTCTATTGATTATACAATTCAAATTCACTTAAATCTTATTTGTAAATATAATTTTAATTTTTAAGTAGTTATTCAGTAGAATTAAATATAAAAATAATTTGAAAATTATGATTTTATCAAAAAATCATTCATAAATTTACGAAAATCATTGATTTACCTTTATGTCAGTACTCAATCATAGTTGCACTAGTTTCAATTTTTCAATTAAAATAATTTTTCGGACTTTAAATTCAGACCATGTACTTTAACATTCGTGATATAAAATTTCATTTTGTAAATAACAAATTATTAAAAATATTTATTCATTTATAAATATACGTGTATATATAAATACATTTATCAATTTCTTAGCATTTATTTATTACGAAAAATTTTATTTTAACCGTAATATTTTAGTTCCCAATAAATACTTGATACATTTCAAATCAGATTCTAAAACATGAAAACATTAAATTTATGCATTACTAACATTTCATAAATAGAATTTTTCTTCGAGATAGCAATTTTATATCATTTTTAAATTATTTTTAAACACCAAATACCTTGTAATCTGAACTTTGAAGCACTAAGTTTATTAAAAATTTAAGGTCAGCGTGATTGATTATATTATGAATATAGAATAAAAAAATATATATAAATTTAAATCATGGCTTCCAGAATAACAAAGTTTTTGATTCTATGTTAGAAGTTGAGTTTTGTTGCCATTGCGTCTGAATTTTGGATGCAATGCGCAAAACCAAGAATAGCTATAAATTAGTTAAAGGAACATTTTTTGTCGATTCAATCATTATTAGGAATGATTTATTTTTCATTGAAGCAAGTTAAAAGATAATCTCATATGTATATTTCATTGGGGATATTTTACAAGGTAATTAAGAGTAAATATGTGCACATGACTATAAAGTTGCTTAATTTTATAAGCACAATTGCATGCTTCGCATAGTATTCTATGTCCATACATAAATAAATAAATTCGTGCACAACATTTTTTATTCACGTTGTTATACGTTTTCTTGAATGCAGAAGGCATTTTTATTATTTTCATTCGAAATGAATTCAATTTTGAGTACGGATTTTATGTTTATTTTAAAAAAGTATAACTTAAGTAAATGTATTTCGAATAAAATCGTTATTCAGATGAAACAGAATTACTACGCATTTCATATAGTATTTAAAAAAGAAAAATAACGTCTTTTATAAAATACTTTATGTAATTCAAATAACGTATGCACAAGTAATAATGGAGTAAATGAAGGAATGCCCAGATATATCTTAATTACGAATTTGTTCAAATAGAGGCAGAGAATAATATGATAGTATTATGCTCTGCTGGTTAGTGACTATGAATAACTGTGCTTGTAATTTGAGAATTAGAACATACCAAATCAACCAAATTTCCAAATATTTGCAACAAAATAGTTAATCATTTCAATGAAATATCTTTATATGTTCATTTGCAATATTTTGTTTTAACTGAGAGAGAATAATGGTTGCATTAAAGTTAATGAAAGTAACGTGTTTCAAAGCAGCTATACTGGTAGCAAAAGAAACACGACATCTTTTACTCGTGATAGTTTTATAGATAAAAGATAAAGTTACTTTCATTTTACAACTCAATCGAATAGTCATGCATTTAATTAGTGTTATAATTAGCAATACCTTATATTAAAATGTAAAGTATATTGATTATGAACTAAATTGTGGAACAAATATTGAAATAAGCCTACATAAATATAATTTAGAATGAAAAGCAAAGTTTAAGCGATATTTGAATATCGCTTTTTAGTCAGGACAGAAATCAAAAATTTTTCTTTATTAAAGGATATATTAGTAAAATGCAAATAAGGATTTTATAGTTCAAACTTATGGAACTTCTAGCTCTTTCGTTCTACTTATTAAATGTATAATATCTTCAAAAGTAATCAATCGGTACGTCTTTATAATAGAAAACTCGTTGATTTATAAATCATTGAAAATTGAAATTTTAAAAATCCTTGCATATAAATGTATGCTATTACGTGTAAGAGGCGTGCAAGTAATAAAAAAACGAGCGAAGGAAGAAAGAGCGTTGGAGATGCAATATTGCTACATAAGTGGCGAGACTCTACGCCACCCACGCCCCCGTACAATATTGCCCCCGTATAACACCAGCTTCCTTTCGCTCGTGGAGCTGAAAACGAGGGGAAGAGATAAAGATTAAAGATGAAGTTCAGCTTCTTTCTCTGTTCAAGCCCTTTATGGCGTATAAGGATAGCTTCTTTCTGGAGGCGAGCTATTAAGAGTGGCTAATTTTCCGATAAATCGCTGCATTGGAGCAAAAGAATCCACGATAACGATGCTGCTCAGTGATAACTCAGCTATACTACTTGATAGTTTCTTATGTATTTGTATAAGGTAAGTAATAGTTTAGAATAAATAAGTTAACGTGTAAATAACGATGCCGAAATTCAAAAGTTACTTTTAGTGCCCTTATTTTTTGCGTCAAATGTAGAAAAAAGTGATTTTTGCACGATCATATCCAGTAAAATGCGATCTTACATTAGAAAAATGTAACTGATACAGGTGCATTGTCGATATTACCGTGTTGCACTGCAATACCAATTGCGTTACCAATTGCGTATGTGGAGATAAGGTGTGCACTAAATGAAAGGTATTGAAAAAATTATTACTACTTTAATCCTCAATTACACGTTCGTAATATAAATAATATATTTATTAAGTATTTCTAAAATAGTGAAAATACAGTAACCTTCGATGAAAAGTTAAACTTTATCTATCAACAAAGGAAGAGGGTAATGTATTGCACGTCGTAAAAAGAAGCTTTTAGTTGGAATTTATTACCCTAGCAAATAAAAAAAGTGCCATAATTATCTAACGAGTGCTACATAAAAAAAATTATTTAGAATAGTAAAATGAGTTTGTAATAGAGTGCAAAACATACACGGTAGTGTTACAGATAGGTACGTACACCAACAGAAATCTGGTGTGTTAACCTCTCGGGGTGGCTATCAAATAGCTGCTTTCGGAAGATTTAGTGAAACGCGTGCCTCCTCACGTGCACACATGCACGTATGCGTATGAACGGTACTGGGATCATTATTCAAAAGGGAGCACATAATGAGATATTTCGCGTGCTTTGGGTTGTGCACGCGCTTGCACCTTTCTTCTCGTTCCTCGTTTCTTTAGCGGCATTTGTTGATCTTTTTGGTTTTTCAACTTAGTTAGGTCGTTCATTGTATCATATCGATGGAGTTTTCAAAAAAAGAAGTAAAGGGCTTTTTAGAAGCGATTTAATCAATTTCAAGCGAATTAATTTAGACGGTTTGACCGCAACCTATAAGGAAGTTTTCTACTTATTTACTCTTGCAATTATAATAACGAACTATTTGATATATTATGCTAATTTAATAGATTTTCCTTTATTCACATCAGTTAAGATATTATAAAAATATTTTTCTGATGCTATCAACTTCATCTTGTATGTATGATACTATGTTTATTTTATAAGAGAATATCATCGTTTTCTTGTAAAAATTTCAACCTGTTTCATTACATATGACAGGATACACGAGGAATAATAACATTATTAATAATCTGCGTGTATTTAAATTTTATGTATTTGGAATTAACACAAATTTATAAATCCATGTATTTGTATTACGCCTAAATAAATGAATGACGACTCAGTTGTATTAGAATTACCTCTCATTTGTATGGAAAGTAATACACGATTACCCCAAACATAACTACAAGATTTAATATCATATTATCTTTAAGGAAATATTTCAATTATTATAATAAATAATTATTGGATTTTAATTTCGTAAGAAGCTGTACCTATTTAATATTTTTCAATAAAAATGTCGAAAAACATTGAAATTTGAGAATAAAAATTAGTATTAATGATGTAAATACTCTAATAGATGAATAATTCATTTTCGTCCAATGAAAATTAACCTAGAAATAATAATTTAACAAGGCATTTTAAGCATTAATTAGAATCGTAAATACCATAAACTTTTACTTTAAGAAATCATTCGTTTATTATCTTTTAAGATGTCGCGTTCTTTTTCGCGCAAATCTTTCCTCTTTTTAAACATGAATAAGTGAGAGCGCAAGGTAGAAATAAAGGAAAGACTATATATAAAACCTAATGACGGGTATGACTTTTTTCGCGGTATCTCACGTTTGGAAAAATTGTTTTTCTCCAAGAGGAAGCGCAGAAATTCTTATCGATGATCAGTGTGTATTATGCTTAATGCCATCAATGAGTTCAGAATTACGGAACGCACTTATTTATAGGAGCAAATGCCCCTCTCTCTTTCTCGATAAAACTTACACAAATACGCATCGGTATGCACGCATAAGCGCCTTATACATAAACATGCAAGCACAAACATAAGGCTATGATTATTTATTTGCGAATTATCGTAAAGAGGAATGCAAAATAATACGAAAGTAAAGCATGTTATTCTCTTTTTAATGAAAGTCAATATGTGTATTTAATTACGAATTGATAATTTAGATTTGTGAGAAAAATAAGATTTTTCTTGCATTATATCCCGAAACGGGTTCTCAAGACATGGATTTGCAATTACATATAATTATAATTCGTTTTATTTTTGTATTAATGGTTGCAGAAAACATTATTAAAACGTAATTGTGAACAAAAAGAATTATTTTTATTAAATCGTTGTTATTTCGTATCATCGACTATCAAATTAATCGTAATTTATATAAATATTTACATGCAAAAAACTGTTGTAAGTTTTCATTCGATTTGTTTTAGGTTTGGTGTAATTGACGAATGCAAACAAAATCTAAGTTTATGTTAAAGTTGTTACAATAATTTTGTTTTATACATCAATTGAAACAGAATATTTCAATAAACAACTCGAATGAATTATATAATATTCAATATTTTACAATAAGATGTATTAGGTTAAAATACACTAAACCATTTTCTGTTAACTATAATTTATGAAGATGCGTAAAATATGTTAGTTTATAAAGCAGTAAGCTATCCAATTTCATAAGATCAGGATAAATCACGCATATTATTTAGATCGATCTACGAATAATTCCTAAAATTACTTACTAGGGATACTAAAGATTTCAGAAGGACATAGAATTCATAAAGTGCGGAACGTGGTGCTTCCGCCGTCATTTCTAATTTATATAATCGTTCGATAATCAACGTCAACCCCTCTATTTATAATTACTGTCCTCTGTATGAGACAGCAACAATCGTAAAAGAAGCTCGAGCACGTGATCATTCAATTACGCTTTGATCTAACGAAAAGAAAAAAAATCATTGTCGACGAACGCCTCGTATCGCGAAAACAAGGGAAGAAAAGAAATGCTTTATCAAGTCCATCGCGTATCTCGTCGCGTGACGGTCATCTACCGAGTTTTCAGTGTGTCAGCGAGTGACACCCTACGAATCAAAAGGGATTCAAAAAATTGTAACGACTGTAGGTTGCGCCAGAGAAACGATTCCACGATCATTGCAATTAGCTGAACGAGAAAACCGGTTCGCACGTAAAGGCGAATTTTCCACGGTATTTTATGCGGTTGTCTTCTCACTTACACTTATACTTCTTCTTTTTACGGAATGACGTCGTTGACGAATAGCATAGGGTGAACGCGAAGTGCCATTTTATGCAGACCTATATGTCGGATTTGACTCTCATTAGACGAGACGATGGAACTGCAAATGAAATAAGAGCAACGGCGAATCGACTTACCTTTTGTAATTACATTGATACGTATATCCGCATGAATCTTGTTTTTATGAAAGAAGGAAAATCCGTTAAGTCTATAATTGAAGAGAAGAGGAATAACGCAAGTTTTTTCGCTCATTGCCATTTATATTTATACCTTCATTAAAATCGTGACGAAAATAGGAAATGTTTAATTTTAATTTTTAGTATAATTAAAGTCTATTGGATGCACAATTTTAAAATACGCGTTGATGTATATTCTTTTATTTACTTAGAATTATACATTTAATTTATTTTTCTTACTAAAGTTGTTTATTTTATATTTGTTTTATAAAGCACAAAGTGCATCTTATTCACTAAACTTAAGGAAAATTTATATGCATGTGTTGGCGTTTGTGTGTTTTTCGTATCCTGTATAATATTTACTGCTCCGTTTCATGTATTTAATATAAGCACCTACATTTTTTTATTCATTTTTTTATTATCAAATGCATAAATCGTAGTAAAATAATTCTAAAGATAGTACGTATAATAGACACTGCATGCAAAGATAATTCTATACGGGGTGGACGTAATTAAACACATTAATAGAATTCAGGTTGATCGTAAGTTTTTTATTGTATAGTCATCGCTTCATTATGGAATATGCGATCGATATTCTAACTGTAACATATTATGAATTCACAGAAAAATATCAGTGTATAATTAGTACACAACTAATGCAGTGTGTTACAACATTAAATTATGAAACTTTTTATTTAAGTATAATATAACTTTTTAATTAACATTTAAAATAGCTAAAAAGGTAGCACAATTCATTGAGATAATGTTTTAGTATACTTCAAATCAGACGGTATTAGTGAGCAATAAATACTTTTAATTGTAAATATAATTGCGTTATTTCATAGCGAGTACCACGTACTAATAAATTTGTATTTAAATGGTGCTTATAATTTTGAACGTTATACTTGAATCTTGTAAGATTCGTAATAAAAATCTAAATTAATGGCAACGCTTATTTTGCTCGACATAAGTAACTTTCACATTACTTGCATTTTATTCATTATAATAACTATACGATATGCACGTAATAGTCATAATAATAATGGTAATGATGAATATATTCGAATGTTGTTAAGCTGAAATTAAGCTCCAACAATTTCATTTAAAACTTCCACGACGATAATCATAATGGTGAAGCTAAAAGTATAATAATATTTCTATCCGAGTACAAAATAACAACTTTGCAGCGAAATTTTCATTTAGTATCGGACTCTAGAACAATTTACTATTATAAAGATAATCTCTCCGCTCAAATGTTTTATATTTACGTTCAAAATAAAGACCTTCTCGCTAACATTCAAAATTATATACGTGCGTGCATTGAATGCAGCTGTTTAAATTTTTCAATGCAGTCGCTCTTTCCTTCTCTAATTCCAACATCGACACGCATATTGTCGCTATTCTCATTTTTCCGGCTGCCACGGCTTTATAATTCGTTCCCAGCAATCCCTCGAAATTCGACTAGGATTTAATTAAAGTATCAGCGTCACGTTGGGAAGCGAATTGTTAGCAGTGCCGAGACTGCAGCCCCAGAACTTCGATAAGCAAAGAGCTAAACTTTCGTCTTTTATGCCTGCGTAAGCCGACGCGCCTCCAACGTCACAATTGTACGTCGGCACTTGCTCGCGTGTATCGCGGTTGGCTTTCAAAGTCGGGCGAGGGAGTGTGAACACGAAATTCCGCCTTGAAGATGGAATAATTGCTGCATTTTGGTCGTCCGAGTCTTTGTCTGGCGACCTTCCCTTATGCTTTACTCAGCACTTCCATAGACCTCCGCTTATGAAGATTGTCAGTCGTGAAAATTACACGTTCAAGCTTTCACGGTACGAAGCTTCCGACTGCGGTTTTTATTCGGTTAATTTCATTACTAGCATTAAAGTAATTTGATACCAATTATTTCAGTCATTTTTCACGAATCCATGTTAGTCTTCAAACGCTTGTGACAAACCTACTTTCCCTCTCGTGTAAAAACGAACTTTAACCGCAACTACTTCGCACTTTTTCAAAATAGTGCATGGCAAATCATTTGTTTCGCGATAATCTTATTCGTTCTCGCAATTACCCGTGTTAACATTGCAACGTAATGTCCAGTCTATTTTACGGAGAATTCCTATTGTGGTACCGTGTAACTTGCATGCACTGTGAACTTACATAAGCCAAATAGCAGTGGGAGTTTATAATACCTTTCCACGATCGGTACAGAAATAACTAAACATATTTGCTTGTAATATTTAGTCGATTATTGATCCTGCTGAACTTTATAAATATACTATGCATTCGAATAAGCACGTACTTTCTTTTATTATCAATAATTGTTGAAGAATGAAGGGCTTTCGCCAACGTCACTTAGCACTAATAATAAAGTTTTCTCGAAATTCTTAATTTAAAAGATCCTGACATAAGTACAAGAGCTAGTTTCGTTGCTGGTTCAGCAGATGCCCTCTAGCGGTGAAACCATGCACTATGTTTTTTCGTGACCTAGTCGAAGTTGTCCAAGCGACATCTTTTGCCGATGCTCCCCATTCAACTACAATGCAATTGCAAGGGGTCGCGGCAGCAAGCGCAAAAGGTATCATCCCTCGGTGAAAATCTGACGAAGACAATGAAGTAAGGAGCAGGAGTCAATGCCGCAGAGAAAGGAGAGGAGAAAAGAAAGCTACCAAGACGAGAGCGTGAAGTCGATGGCGTAGGCGCGGGCGCTTGTGCCGCAAACAGTTTGGCAGACTAAAATACCGTTGTTCCCATCGTCGGTACAACTGGGCGTGCGCCTGGACGCGCTATACAAAGGAGAACTTGAGATTTGCATGCGGCTGACTCGCTGCAGCATTGCTCTCGTACCCTTTCTCCCTCGTTCCCCGTGTGAAATATGGTAGAGTGCGAGTAGTCAAAGCCAGATGCGCCGCTGCAACTCAGATGCGCGAGTGTTTCTAGCCCAAGGCATTGTACAAGCGATTGTGCCAAGCTGCCGCCACCTCTTCTTACTCTTGCTCTTATTCTCATTTTGCCTTGTCTTCGATTTTTTTTCATTTCGTTACTCCGCATCCGTTTTCGTGGATGCCTAGGTACCGCTAGCAAGTTCTCTCGCACCTTTTTACATTTTTAGGAGAGCGAAGTATCAGCACGCGAAACGGGCCGCACACAAGCGCTAGGAACTTAAAAAGAGAACGAAGCGCAGATGAAAACTCGAAGCTTGGACACGAGTGTACGCTATAATGTTGTGACAAGTCTGGAATAATGAAAAAAGTAATGAAATTCTAATTATTATGAAGCGAAGTCATACCGAGAATTTAGAGAAACCGACTATTTTTCAGCTACTTTTTCTATCAAAATGTTAATTTTTCGAAACTGGCGACAAACTCTCTGATCTAATTGGCTGTCGTAATTTCACTAATATAAAACTACGTATTATTGAATAATAAATACATAAAATATTAAGCCATTTAGGTACACAGTAAGTCACTCCGCTTAAAATATGCAAGGTCAATGGTAATAGCATTTTTAAAAATATATGTAATATTTTTATAATAAATAAGTAAATAGTTATGATCACAAGGAGAACACTTTTTTTTAACGTAATTATTATTATGCCCCAGAGTCCCCATATTCTTACAATCACACGATACTAATTTACTTAATTTCATTATTATTATTACTTTATTACATTGGAATTTCAATTGTAACAAACACACTTGCATAGTTTAAATTAACATTCTAAAATATTTGTATTCACTGTTTAGTATTTTTTATCTGTCAATTATAGCGAGTTTTATTTCTACTACATAAGCATACAATAATCCTAAATAATTTTTATTATTTCGTACTCGTTATTTAAAAAGTAATAGTTTATAACAACATTTTCAGCATTATTATTAAACAATATCCGTTTATTACGAAACAATAAAATAAATGGATAAACAAGCAATGTTGATCCATTATTGATGATATAATGTTATGTGCTATAATATAGTTCTAATTTAAATGTAATAAACATCGAAATACATCAATTACATTATATCTTAACAGTTATATTACACCAACTACTAATATAAATTAATTTCTTTTAATAATACAAAAGTGTATATTTTCAGTAGAATATGGATGATGATAACATGTTTTAAAACAGTATTAAAACAAATTTTTTGAATAAAGTAATATGTTAAAATTTTTGTTTCAATTGCAGATCAAAGCATACATACGGAAATTTCTCAATTCGTTTATCTACTAATCAACGCAGTTTCCCGAATACACGAATAAACTTATGTACGTCTCAAAAGACCTTTATGGAAAAATTAATCGATTAATTAATAATCCAAAAAATTGTTCGTAACACTTCATACGAACATTCGCTATATGTGAATAATAAGACATTTCGATTATAACTTCATAATTTTAAGTACCTGGAAAATATATTTTAGATAAGTATATAATTTTTATGCACTTCAAGGGCGAAATATTCTATATGTGCGATGAAAGGTCCCGAATACGAGGCAAGTAATAAAAGTTAGAACATAAAATCTCTCCAAGGTAACATAAAACTCTTCCACAATGGAATTTTATGGTGACTGAGTTCATCGTCTTTCATTTTTTTTATATTTTTGCTTCTTTGGAGATATAATTTGAAATTAATAAAAATTGCAATCTTCTTTTGAGCATCTGTATATTATGGATTGTTCGTTATTAAAAATTTACATTTTTGTATACTTTTTGTATTACATTTTAAAATAAAATATATTAAAATAGTTTAAGTATTTCGATGATATAAATATAATATTTTTCATTTTTTTTATTACTAAATTTCTTAGGTTATACAAGGTGAAACGATATGTTTGATTCTTAGAGAATATACGCTTTTGTAATTGAATTATATATTGAGTGAAAATAAATACAATATCAATTCGTTAATTTTTTATATAATATTAAATACGACAATTTTATCCTAAATTTTTATTTATGATTATGAACTTTCAATAAAATATTTTTAAAATATAATACTACCGTTTAAAGTCCAAAGACTTTTAGCAATTAAAGAAGTTTGAGAAAAATGTTATTTTCATACTTTTCTGATAATCTCATAAATATCGGTATGTTTACGTATCCTTTAACAGATACTGAATTACAGTAACTCAGGGAAATTACATTTGAAATTCTTATGTAACTAGTGGCTTTCTTGTCACTCGAAATTTTATTTAAGTCTGAGGTACAGTGAAAACGTATACAAACTTTCCTCAGTCCATGGACTATTCAATACTCTTTTATATCAACTGCCTTCTACGTACATTATACTCGTCTGTTTCTCGCTTTCTATTCAAAGTGGAGACAACGTTACTTTTCATTAGAAATCCTCAATTATTATATCAATTTATATTATACCAACTTTTACAACCGCAGAAACATTTCTGCGATTTTTCTCAATATCGAGGGTTTTGGAAAAGCTTTCCTTCGTCCATTATGCATCCTTCTTTAGATTTTCACTGCCTTCTTACTTAAATATCTTCCTTTCTTTTCAGCGTTCCGTCTTCGTGAGTACACTTTTCTACTCCTCCTCGAAGTGGTTCTTTGCTCGTATTCAAAAGATCCTTGCTTAATGAGTTTATTCGGGGATTGAGGTATCAATAGACGTATACCATAAGAATTTCATTTAGTATGTTTAAGTTTTCTAAAATAAATTCTATTTAACTGCAAGACTCCGACACGATTGTTGTTCACTAATTATTCAAGGTAGAAGAAATAGCCAAACAGTCATTAACTTATTTACATAATTACGAAAAAGATAATTCTATTTACAAATGCGAAATGATCATAATTACATTAATAATAATTATAAGGTACACTGTCGTAACTATAAGATATAAAACTTATATACCATATAATATTTTCACTGTAACCTGAAATTTTAACTATGATTATATTGACCAATTAGCGTGCATACTAGTACTTCTGCAATTATTCAACTATTAAATTGCAGTGTTTCCGACGAATGAATTATTATCAATTAGATTCAAAGAGAAACAATACATGTATTGCAAAAAAGTGCTTTAGTATACTAAAGAATTTTCTAAATATTCTTCTTTTTTTTGTCAATTAGCGACGTCACTATACTATAGTTAAATAGAAAGAAGCTACGGAATAATATATTATTCTAAACACTTGGATGAATTCATTTTTTTTTTTTCAATGGAATATGTACGTACAAGGCAAGATTAAAGAATTTCAAACGACAAAATTCATAAATAATAAAACATTAATGATCTTATACGCGGCTTATGTCGATCTTGCGATTAAAATAAATTTCGAATGGAACAATAACAAATAAGCTGTTTCATTTTCATTCTCTTTGTGCCTCGCTGCATTTCCAGTGCGGTATGTTCCATACGGCACATACCAGCCACACGATTCTCCTTTTTCTACCCTCTCGTCTCTCTCGCTGCGATTTATAATTTTGCATCCTCCTATCCCCTGTGTCACGCACTCGCTCGTCCGCAGTTCAGTTGGAGATCCATGCCCTGAACTGCTAAATCCGAAGCCGAGGTAGATGTCGTTACTTTACACCGACGCAGTCCAAGGATTCAAATCGAATTTCACGTGCGTGCCCAGTAGTGCTAACTCGAGTGGGCCGTATGTTGTCGACCGACCGAAGCGCGGTGCCTCTCTTTATCGCTTTCTGCACCCCCGCGAGCTGCAGCACTGCCTCGCTCAACTTTCCTGAATAGAAGTTTAGAGAGAGAGAGAGAGAGCTGGAACAGACCAAACTAAACTTTTGGACTAAGTTAGATTTGCCATAGCCCCGGGTCATCCTGAAGCTGCTGGGCTCTTCTACCTTTATTGCACGTCTCTGTACATTGCAGGTGGATACATGTCGCCGTATACTCTGTCAGGTATGGAGAATATTCGTATTTTCTCATTTTCGGATTCATTTTATGGTCCTTGTTTCAGCGACAGTCTGGCTCGACGCTTCCCTTTTATTATAACTTATTTATAGCTCACGATATGGACGTTTATCTTTTTCTGTTCTTCTTCAAGAAATAAGAAGGAAATTTCATGGAACTGTTATAATTGGGAAACAAAGTATAAATGAGTAAAGTCCTGAATACTAAAGTTGGTCAAGAGCGTGTAAATCTTGAAACTCGAATGTAAACTTTTTCAAATCAATTTTTTTACACTTTATTCCTCGGGCTGATCGATGTCTCTAGTACAATCGAGAGTCTGTTTAGCTTTTTAAATCTATTTTTCATATGCATACGCAAAATATACTAAATAAACTAAATATAATCTGTACAAGCAAATCAGTCAACTTTTTCATTTTATCCTTTGAGACTTTATTATATTCTTAATGTTATCACTACTGCAAGGACACTTAAATGTTTTTCAATCTTTTGAAATTTTATCAAGCCACGATGATATATTCCGATTTTGATATTTTCAAGTTGGACACACAGTTTAATTTTTATTAAACTTAATTAAACTGCACTAGTACTTAGATTTTAAAAATAAATTTATAATTTTACTGCCTTTATACAACGTAATATATTTTGTTCTGTTTTCATATATTGAAAGTAAAATACAGTACAGACTTATGTAATGATGCATAATTCAACAATGATTTGTAGAAAGAGAATGAAAATAATTATTGAATTTAACTTGCAATTATACATAGACTGCTGTAAAAGGAAAACAAAATATTCTTACTAATTCTGTAGTCAGAAACGGATTCGTTGGTGTATTTCATCATTTTAATTGATTCTTAAGTGTAATTTCATTTCCGTAAGACAACGGAATGCAATTGAATACTGGCGTTTCTCCGTTACATATCTAATTCTGTCTTCTCATTCAACCTGACTCTCAGAAGTTAGAGGCCAAAAAATTTCTTATCCGCTTCGAATTACGTTCATCTCATCTTTTTCTTTCTCGCTACCTGCTGGATGCTTCTTCTTATCCGCTATTGTTTGCGTTCTTACCGTTCGTTTTATTTCCGGCGTATTTGCCCACTGTCGTTGCCGCTTCTGCGTTGCTCGGACGCAGCTCGACGAAAGAGGGGCAAAACAGAAGAGAGCATCTCAATGAAATTGAAAAACTTCTACAGTCAGCAGTCTGCAGGCGATAACCTCCAGTCACCCCCTCTTCGCCCCTCTTCGTCGCCCTTTCCGTCAGTCGACCGTCATTCTTCACTCCCGTTGCTCCGACTAAACTCGTCACGTCTTGAGGTACTATTGCAACCTGCGAATTTATATGATGCGAATCGTCGCTTTTGTTTCTCTTCTTTTCCTATTTTCTTTAACTCGTTTAACTTTGTCATTGTCCACCTGCGGTTTCAGATCGATGAGATTGCGAGGATCTCTAAATAATCACTCGAATGAATTACCGACAATACGTAAGTGCATGTCGAATTTTAAACTCACGTGTAAAAAAAGTAAGAATAATGCAAACGTTGACAATTCTCCTCGACGTGTAGTTTCTGTTTGAATTTATTTCAACGAACGATTTGTACGCTAATGAATTGTATCACATAAGCAAGCTTATGAAAAATTGAAGCAAAGAATTGCATTAGTAGGCGTAATTGTCCATTTTCTCGATTTATTTTATTCATGATGCATTTCAAATGTATCGCTTCTATGTCTTCCAATTGTACGATTTTACTCTTTAGAAAGAAGGAGGAAATCGTATATTTCCGATAAAATAATGCATAAAATGTTCGTCTACATAATGTGCGATAAATACATTTATATATTTAAATTATGTAAATTTAAGTGACATATTAATACTCTTATTTTCCTAGTTGCAGAGCACGATCTGATTTCCACATAAGTGAAAAATTTTAGTACAACTACGGCAAATTAGGAGAATCATTGAGAAAAAGTAGAGTTGTAAGAGACCGGTGTCACGCATTTGTTAAATCACAATATCACGTCACGTCTTACCATTATATCAAGATTGATCAGACGTTTACATGTATAAATCTTATTAAAAACGCGTCATACTCGCCTATCCCGAAGGAACGATCTAATCTCAGGACGGTAGAAGCGAACACCGCTCGTGGTTCATCGAACTCATCCAAACCATTCCGACGTTGAGCCGCACATGCAACGCGATATAATCTCTGTGCTCGGGACCCGCGAAACACGTATCGCTTCTATGAATATTTCAAAGCCGTTACTGGTTAATCCTGGCTCTGTGGCGTATACGCACATTTCTAAGTGCAGCTTTGCGCAATTCATCTAAGTACGTATGCGCGCCTTAGTACGACTGGACATGTGTGCGCGTGCAGTGATAATGCTTCGATACTCAAGTAAGACTTAATCGATTAACCGAATCGCTCGATCCACCAATATTTTTCAAGCTGAATTCGATGAAAATGATGCAGTAAACGTCTACTACGACAGTGATTCGGTCAATGCTGACATTTACGATCGGATCCCTATCTTTAAGGTTATATCCACTTACCGAATGACGCGTATAACTAGAACAATGCATAAATTATGTTTTCCTATTGATCAGATTGTTAAAAAAATAAAAATTATTTTCAATTATTTTGCAAACAATATTCAAATTGCAAACATTATTTTAAAGAAGTTTAACGGAATCTATGTATGTACAGATTCTAGATTAAAATTATTATTTGAGAAATATATACTTAAAAGTAAATCAGAAATACTTTGAACTTCTCCATAAATTAGATTGATTTTCTATGTTTAAAATTCCGTCAATTTCACACGTACAACGCACCACATTTGAACCCGCATAATACTAAAATTTGAATTATTTGAAATTATAGTGAAATTATAGAATAAATTAGAAAATTTACAATTGTTGATTTAAATTTTCTGTTCCAAATAAACATGGAATTGTCAGTCATGGAGAATGAAGCAATTATTTTTTATCAAAAATTGAAATTGTACAGAATATGTAAGATTAGAGAACCTAAATATTCCAATAAGAAGAAGTTAACTTTTACAGTTTAAAGTTATGAACACTTGTTTAATTGAAAATTAAACGAAACCGAAGAAATTTTATGTGATACTATACATTTAAAGAGCTTTAAATATCTATTCATGATCACGTATTTTAATTCATATATTATCATATTTAAAATATCTTTTAAACATGACTTTTTGATATTATTAATTTATTAATAAACTTAATATTAAAAATTTAAAATGTAAATTAACTTTCAATTGAAAATTAAAACTAATATACTCAAAATATTTAATCAATTGAAATTTAATAAAGCTTGCTTTGCATTTATAGCTATTACTTAAATAGAATTACGTTAATATTTTCAAGCTAATAGTATTACTTTTCATAAAAATTTATCATAAAAAGTGTTCATAAATATCCACGCATAGATTTAACATTTGTACTTGTCCTGCAAATCATTTATATATTCTAATTTTTTTTCTTATGTGTTTTCTGTAACTCTAAAAAACACTCACTATAACATGTAGATAAGGAAGTTTTGATTTTTGTTATTATCCGAACATCGAATATTACGTTCATGATGGACAGCGCGTTTCATTTCGGTAATAATTATGGTTCGTTGCATGACGTTGGTATATTCTTCATCGCGTACCAAAAAGGGCAGAAGGACTCAAAAAGGGAAAGTCATCGATAGAGTTTAATATATTTATTATACCTTGCGAAGCGTGTGTGTATGTGTATGAGTATCTAGTGCATTTTCCTTCAGTTTAGTGTGAGTCTAGTGTAAGGATGGATTAACCATAAACTATGGTAGAACGAGGGAAGAAATTAAGGTCAACGATTTAACGTGCTTGAAGGGAGCATTTCTAATGACTCGGAGATATTTTCAGAAATACTTATTAAGAATCACTGCAATGAAAATCCAAAATGAATTTACATTTATCGGTAAAATTAATTATTCATGATTGTTGCGCATACGTAGTGATAGAATTCGTTGTTTTACCACAGGCCTTGTGCATCAAATAAATTTATATAAAGTTAACTTCCTCGCCTCAAGCATTTGTTTGGCACACTTGTATTTGTAAATCCAAAAAGCTTCTTAATATTTTTTATGTATTATTACACTTAAATAAATTAGCAAGAACTCCGTTATCGAACAAAAGCGAAGTTCTTGTAGAAACGCTACAAAGTAACAGGTTGCATAAGTTGCAGCCAAAAGATCTATCCTATTACATATTTCAATTTAAACTAATTATTAATTATTAAATATGAAAATACTTTAACATAAATACTTAATGACTCAGTTTACAAACGAATTAAATGATCTGATTTTGCTTTTGGACGTTCAAATTTGTTTTGCTCAAAATTTGCAAAGGGAAGAAGTTCTATAAACTATTCTATTAACATAGAAGATTTAAAGATAAAAGTGAAAAACTTAGTAAGCAACTCTATATTATTCTTGGGCTTAATCAAAATACATGCTCGTTCACGTGAAGTTTTGTAAGTAAGCGTGTAGTTGCATTGTTTATTATAACACGAAGCATGCTCGATTTTTTTTTTTTGTAAGCGTAGCTTTGATTAAGAATGAAAAGTGCATGAACGATGTTGGATATATAATATGGAAGTGGCTTCCCTTTAACTTAAACTTCGGCGTTCTCGAACTTAATGCATTTTTCGCTCAAGTCATGTATGAATACTTTGGCATTTCGAGGTCTTTCGTAAGGCTCATGACTGATACTCATTCAAATAGCCATTATAACCAAATGAAAAAATAGAGAGAGATTAAGCTACGAACTATAACTGCAATAATGCTAAATGGACATGAGTTTTGCATATCGTAGAACTACAACGTATTGCAATTTTAGTACGTTTCAAATGCTTTGTTTTTATCTACAATGAAATTCAATGTAAATTCCATATTTTCTGTGACTTTGTGACTTGTCGAATTTTATTTTTTATTTTTGTATATTTTTGCGGGATATTTCATATGATTGTCTGCGTAAGAAAGTTTAATATTTTAAATTAGAAACATTCTGTCTAAGATAATATTAAGCCGAAATGCGCTGTCATGTACAATTACAACGAGTTTTTCAACTGATTTAACGTAATAAGAACTAAAATTGAATTTTAAGCGGAGCAATTAATTACTATAGAAAAACATACAAAATTTTCAACTCATTATTATTAGTTGATCTGCATGAAAATAGCATTCTTTAAATTTATAACCCCCTTGATCACGAAAATATTATGAAAAGCACGTTTAATTGAACTTTATTCGTACTTGTAACGAAAGAGGTTTTTATTTATTAAATCAGACATATTATTTGAGATGTACAACGAATTATTACATAGATACACAGACAGATAGACAAATGAATATATGGACGTAAAGGTTTATAAATAGATTAATAGACAGATAAATAAATGGTTAGCTATGTAGAGAGGTCATACTACAAGAGAGAGAGAGAGAGAGAGAGAGAGAAAAGGAGAATGATAAATAAAATCACCTACGCATAACCACTTGTACGCATGTGCAAATACGTATACGTCTATCTACTAGTATACCATATACAAACGGAGATAGATAATTCGATTCAGTCGAGAGTCTATAAATTAATTGATTGCAATTATGGGCATTTCGAATGCTGCAATTACTTTGATGCTCCTAGGGTTAATTCGCAGTGATTTACCAAGACGAGAGCCTACCCGTCTAACTTGCTCAAGCGGCGCTCAGTTAATCGATAGATTTATATATAGACCGATGCTGCAGTTTTCGATCGGAAAAGCGTTGTCAGTGTGCAGTACTAGATCTAATAGGCGCGGCTTTAAACTTCGCGTAAGTGTTCGTTCGAGAACACGAATGCATTTCCGAACTACACGATGGCGATAACGTCCAAGTTTGATTTTCGAGAATTTAGGACGTTTATTTTACACCTATTAAGATAACAGCCCCCGCTTGATCCATGGTATACGACGTTTTTCAATCGAGATAATGAACACGTGGATTGTGAATTTTCCACGTTCGTTATTTACCGATTCTTTTTCTTTCAATTTCACGTGCCGGTCATTGTAGAACTATTAATTCTATTTCATTGTATCGCAGTAGCCACGAACAATTTACAAATTATTTCAGTTCTACTTCTGTGAAAATTGTTTCAAAATTATGTGAAATTCAATACAGTCGATAATAATTAATAAACATTTATAGTGACCGGCATATTTAACGAATACGCACTATTATCGACTTTTTTCAAATAAGCTACTACAAAATTATTCATTTCCGAAAAGTAAGCTTGCTAATGCTTTTATAAAAATTTATTCTTCTTTTATTATTCCATGGGAAATATGAACCAGCTCATCTAAAATTGATAAAGATCTAATAAATTTGCAGATTAAATTAGTAAATGGTAGTTTATTATCGCATTTTAAGAGCAAGTATTGATCGAAATAACTTTCATTTAAAAGAGTTTTTAAATTAAAAATAATTCATACTTCTTTCACTTGGTAATTAAAAGTGTTTTTGTAATATTCCGTAGTAGGTTTATCTCAAAATAATGGTGAAAATGTGCGATGAAAAATTGAATTGAAAGTTAAAATTAAAAAATTAAAATAACAATATAGAGAAAGCTGAATATATAGTTAAAAATAAATAATTCTTCACGGAAGTATAGAAAACTGTAATTATATTTAAAAAGATTATAATGTTGCATATTTTATGGTAATTTAAACGTAGTACTGATCCACAACTACTTGCCTTGAAAATTCTGCGATTTGGTATTTTTAATATCTTTCCTCCACAGCGTAAAAACAACGAGAAAAAAGTCTTGGGAGAAGTCATTCGGAAGATTCAACGCTCCATAGACTTACTATATCCCAAACGACTCAAATATCTCGAGCGCACATTTTCCCGGAATTCTTGTATCCTTTTTCTTTATATTTCTCTCCCTTTTTATTGTATTTTCTTTCGACTTTTTATTTTCACGCGTGCACTGTATTCTACCTTTAAATTACCACTCAACATTTCGCGACCTACGCGGCAGCTAAGGCGCTTAGACGAATCGCATAAAGCAATTGCCCGATTCAATTTTCTCTCCGAATAATAACGATTACATGCTTGAAATAGGATGGAGCCCTTTCTTTCCTCTACCCGCATCTTATGACAAGGGATGAGCATATATGCTCATGGACTAGCGTGATTACATCCAGGGTTGAAGAATGTCCGAATGCAGCCTCAAATTTCAAATTACCTGAAATAGAATGAAATGCTTGGTTATGGTGCAAATTGTGATGATAATTATCTGACAGTCATTTTTCAGAAATTTAATATTTTAACGCGCTTGATAAGCAAAAGACGAACAAATTCTTGATTCATAGCGAGTTAAAATTAGAATATTAAAAATATTAATTTGAACTTAGTAAAATTTATCTTCTTAATAGTATCATTGGTGAAATCAATAATGAAATTATCCTTTTATTTTCAATAAGGTGACACACATTTATTTGATACTGAACCGTATAATACTTAGCAAGTTTTTAGTATTTTCGACGCATATGATAAAAACTATTACCAAGTGTATTTTTCAATATTTTTATGAAATGATATCTGAAATAAGAAGGTACTATATTTGTTTTGTTATTAATTTGCAAATATCTGTGCACAATGAATATTAAAATTTATTCATAACTTAGATTCAAGTTATAATGTACTAAGTGTTACTAGTTGTAGTTAATTCTATATTTTTGGCTCGTGTTAGTTTAGAAATAATTTTCGTATAATTTATTATGAGAGAAAATTATTATCCGTTAGAAATTACAGAAAAGTTTACGGTATGAATAATTCATAAAAAAATAGTACGTAAATAGATAAAGAAAATGAATGAAATAAGAAACATAATTTTCATTTCACTAATTTTACTATAATAATTCTTATCATCAGTTTAGCAAAAAGATATAAGATGTAAAATATATAAATGAAAGAGCAACTGAATTTTTCTGGTAGTTTGTATTACGAGTTTATTAAAGCAATAATATACTAATTACATGAAGATTTGAGTGATCATTAAATTAGCAGATTAATGAGCAACTATTTTATTTTAAATCAGTCAATCATATATTTTAATAGAAATTCCTTACATTCTCTGACTAAACTAATCTTAAAAATAAAGTTAAAGAATTTTCATAGTTCTTAAAAATGTGTTAAATGATCAAAATGCATTTTAAAACTTGTATGACTTTTTGGTCTTGTACTTAACATGTACATTATGTATTACATGCATAAGTCATTCATAAAATCAACGGTAATCCACGGAATAAGCAAGAACAAGAACAAGTATACATAAACGATATGCATAGACAAAGTACTCGACGAAATTGAAATTTCTGTAGTTACAAGACCGGGTTTCATTTCGCTGAACTTGATTATAGTTACAAGCGCATAAAATAATTAAAAATAATGAATGTCAAGTACGAAAAAGCGTTAGGTTGGGTTAAAAATATATATTACAAGGAAACTGGATGTATGTGCAGTCATACGTTAAAAAGCTTTATAAATTTTAAATAACTCATAGCATTGAATTCAATGTGTCGTGTTATGAAATTTTCACATTCAACTAATACAACGGCTTGTTAAGGTATTCAAAATAAATTTTACATATTTGTTGTAATATATTTTCTTTTCATAGTCCATTGTATTTGCACTTTTCGTTGGCTCTATTTAAATTGATTTATAATAATGAAATTCAACGGTTAATCTGATTCAACAATTTCAAACATTATCTCATAATACTATAAAAGTTTTTACTAAAACTATAACTTATCTTTTTGAAAAAAGATATATTTTGCTTTCTCAAAAGAATTTACTGTAGCTGTAATATCTTTCCATAATTCTACAAAATTTCAAACAAAACCTTGAAAATTTTCTTCTATAAATTCGTTTCCTAGATAGAAAATCAATTGTTAATATTTCAAATATATTCTTAAAGCTTTGAAAATATTGATGATTAATTTAAACACAAATAATTTATACATGTACTAGTCAAAATCTATTATACAGAATTTAATTAGCACGATAGCGGATTTACGTAATTCATAATTTAATACTCACTTAATTTAAGTTAATTAAAACTGCTAGGAGATTCTGAAAAGTTATGATTATCATTCGGTAATTCATTATTTATTAAGAAAGTCTTAAATTTTCAATTTCAATAATTATTTAATACGATATCGTTTGTTAATTGATGTAACATAGGTGCAGAATATATCGAAATATAAATAAATATTTCTCCCTCGTCTTTTTTTTAATTGTTTCGAACGTCAGCTTTAATGAAATAGCTTATATATTTATTAATTAATAGATATATTATGTTTGTTCCAAACTATAATTAAATAAACAATATTGCCAAAAAGAAAACAGTAATTGTTGATATCATTTCCAAATAAAGAGCATTAAATTAAAGTATTTTTCTCTTTAATAGTGGAAATAATTTGACTTTAACGAATATAAATATAAATATATTAACTAATTTCTGTAAGATATAAAATTTATAAAATTATAAAAAACTTATAAAATTACACAGAATTTCCGGATATAAACGGTTTACGTGCGAAGAAGAAAAAGAAATTATACAGGGTTGTAACAACAATATCGTTCTTTTCCTTAATATGCACGCATAAGCGTTTAGATACTACTTTTAATCGTTTGGCCGAAAAATTCGTAGAATAAAAACCGAAAATGCAGTAATAGTAATTGTAACATATATGTCAAAATTAATAATTGGTTTATTAATATTATATACATGCAGATTTTCAATATAGTAATAAAAAACATCCATTACAAATTTGCAAGAATATAATAAAATATAGTTTAGAGATAATGAACCTACTTTACCAAAGCTCACATTACTAATGTCAGTCCGGCTGTGATAATGTTAATAAAATTTCAGATTATTGAAAAGTGAGAATGGGAACATTCAGAAGAAGAGATTAACTTTCAAGCCTACAAGAACCATTTTGAATAAAAAACATAACTATTATTAAACTCTGTAAAAATTATAAATACAAAAATATAGAATACTATGCTTATACTTAATTAATCAACATTTAAAGACTAAATAAATCTTAAACTGAAAAAATTATTTATGTAACATTACCGAAACTGATGCATTTAATAAATGTAATAATATTCTGTTTATACATTTTTATTATTCATATTTATCTTCTGCTTATTATATAAACATTATTATTATAAAATTACAGATGTTTTGGTGAATGATTCAGTAAGTTTAATCGTACTTATAGAAGTTTCACTAATACACAATTACTGAAAGGAGAGCAAGTTCCGATTACCATAGTATTCACTTTTATTTAATTATACAAATAATTTATTCTAATGTTTTGTCATTCAAGATTTATATCTTAATACATAAGCAACGAATCTTTAGTTAATCCATTTTTGCTCTACAAAAAAATTTTAGGTTTATGAAAAATCAAAAAGTCTACTTGAAATATTTTGTAAAATTACATATTAAATTAATACTAAACTAATTCTGATAAATTTTAGTGTAATTATAGTGACATGAGAGTGACTATGTATATAGTCATTTTCTGGTACAGAAAAAATATATTTAAATTGCAAATAATACTTCGTCTCAATGATTAACCTACTTTTTCCGAATCATATAAAGTTATAACTTGAAATAAATTAAATTTATATAAATAGACAATAAATTGTTTTTCTTTAAATAAAAATTATTGGTACGGTTAGGATAATAAATTTATTGATATCGCAATATAATTATTTAAATATGCATGTGCATATGTACTCTTTAAGTAATAAGATAGAAAATGTAAATTACAAAAAACAGTAACACTTGTGTAAATTCACTTTCATTTTTCTGAGAAATATTATGATGAAAAAAGGAAGAAATATAGGGAACCAAGTAAGCTAATCGAGAAATATAATTTTATTACGTCATCCCCGTTTGTGCCTTACGAGAAAGGTGTCACACGAGAGTATAACAATACAATGACTAATCAACCAAATGGAGTCACTATCGAGGAAGAAGAAAAGAAAATCGGCAGTGCCTTAATACCCAGTTACACCTGCGCTAGAGCTCGCATAACAATTTTCCAGGTAAGAGCAACGACTAGTCGTCAAACTTGATGAGACTCGCAGCAGCAGCAGCAGCAGCAGCTCGACCCAAATGCACACATACATATGCCGGGAGACGCGTTAGACGAGCCGAGCATCCGGCGCCGACCAGGTGCCGAGGGTTGCAGGTGCGCGTGCGCGGGCCTGGTAGATTCACCTGCGCAAGCTGTCCCGTGCTCCTGCGGCCCGATTCGCCAGCTGCGGAAGGACACGCGCATACGACGAAAAAATCCAAAGCCACAAAAGAACGTTGTATTTTGTGGACAATTATCGCGAGCTCGGGATTTAGCTTTTCGTGTGCGGGAGCGACGCTTTTGGTCGTGATAATTCATAATTGCCAGGGACTACAACTGCCTACGATATTTAACTTAGTAACAAAGGACTATAAGCGTGAAGTGAAAGCGAGATTACGCTCAGACTCGGTGATTCTTTTATTAATGATTTAATTTACGAGCACGAGTCAAATACGAACATGAATCACTTTGGGAGATTCTAAATACAGTTGGGGCTGTTTATTGCATATAAAAATCATTTTTGCGTGAACACGAAAAATATAGTTATATATAACTGTACACAAATATCGTAGTTATCATTAGAGAATATCGTGAACTAAGTTTCTATGTTACTTACAAGTTGTTGATCCTGCGGTGTTACGATATTTGACATTCAATCGAATCTCTCAACCACTGCTAATATCATTTATCGATTGTACTAGTGTGGTTGAAATATTCTTTTTATAGGTTTAGGCGTGTAAATTATTTTAAATCGATTAAATGCAAAAGTAAAATCGATTAAATGTGCACAGTTTACTTGTAAATTAAAAAAAATCTTTAAAATGTTTTTAATCATTGGTCTTCGCTTAGCTGTTTCAATTTGCATTATTTATGATTTTGTACAAGTAAAAATTTAATGAAAATAGTCTTTACATGCTCATGATAAAATTAAGTACATTAACATAATTATCTCCGCACCTTTATTGTCGAATAATCGAGAATTTTTTGGAAGTGGTGCATTAAATATATTCCATCACGAGGCATTAGCTACATTTGGGTATGCATTTATAAATACAACCTCTCCTTAAAAGATACATTTTATCGCATACACTTTTATTGCTCCGCATTATTTCATGCTGTAAATTGTATTTTATTAGATATAAAAGAAATGAAATCGTGAGCTAAACAAATTTCTTCTTTTAACGATTTCGTGAAACTTTTTCTAATCAGATAGAATCTCTTAAAGATAATTTTGGTACTAAAATATCAAATGTACCGAATCATGGATTAAATAATATTGATTTCTTGATATAAACACGAGTGATATAAATATTTAATATTATAACTATTACAAGTATTAACTTGAAAAATATACAACATTTTCATCAAGGATATCTTAATGTATTAATTATTTATTATTAATCAATAATTATAGATTTGTTAAAAAAATAAAAGATAAAGAATAAATTAATTCAAGGTTATTATAATCTTCCGAGTTACGATATTCCTATTTTATAATCATCGACACGTGTAATTATTCTATTTCAATGTTTCTATTTGGTAATTATATATGCGTGTTCATTGAACATAAAAGAGTTTACACAAATTTAACACTATACATAAAGTATCTTATATAAAATCTCTCAAGTACATAAATAGGATTTATTATTTTATTTATATTTTTATTTACATTGATTTACAAGTTGGTTATAACATAATATTACATGATAAAATAACGTAGACAAGCATTCCAGATATAAAATGATGACTAATTGTTGAAAATTAAAGGAACATTAATTTTTAGTAAATGTTTGGCTATAATAGGTTTCACAATCGCATAAAAATACAATTTTTTCTGTTAGAATTTTCATTAGAATCACTTGAAATATCTATTATAATTTCGATAACATTCAACGTTGTTACTATCTAAATAAGATATATTATAGATGTTTTATGAACACTTATTGTTAAGTTCATTTGATTATTTGTTAAAAACTACAAAGATCAAATTATGCAATTGTCTCAATTTCAACTTATTTAAATTATCAAAACCTACAAATTGTCGCTACTTTATAACTACAAATTTTATGACCAGTTCTGTTGATTCCCTAAAGAAGAGTCATTGGCAGTCTAATATTTGGCGTACATTCATTGTTTTGATAAATGTAATTAAAGAAAATTTACTTGAATCTATCGATATAGAATGAAATATGTATTAGAAGTAAATGATATTTCATTTCAAGGAATGTAAAGACACGTATACACACTTGTTGTGCATTTTCTTTGCCTCATTTGACAAAGTCGAGTGATCTTGCGCGTGCCACGGTAAGTAATATCCCGTCAAAACAAACGGCTGTGGAAGAGTGGGCGAGAGAGAGAGAGAGAGAGAGAGAGAGAGAGAGCAAGGCGGCAGCTACAGGACGGAAACCGGTAACTCGATCCGCGGATGTCGCCTCGCGTCAGGTCAAAGAGAAAAGCTTATGCCGTTAAGATGATGCTACACAGTGACTTCTATCCTGTGCCCGACCCTCTATGGGACATTCAATTTTAAACAACACCTGTAGCATTCTAGACTCCGTTATAATGCTCGTGTTATCTGCTTCTTTTTTCCTTCTTCCCTTCTGCATCTGCGCCTCGCATTTTCAAACTCAAACGCTCATTCAATAATGGGATAGAAACAGTTTAGCAGACATTCGCTGACGCTAACAAAAGAGATGAATAACCGATATTAAGTAAATATTCTGATTTTTTCATTATATCCTAACAATTTAATATTTAAATTAGGAGGATAGAAATTTACAAGGTTAATTTTAATAGTCTTATACATTATTAATTATGCGAATGGATGTATACTTGAATTTTTGTACGTCAATAACTATTCTCAAATCAATTTCTTATACTTGAATCAGTGTATGCGTGTAATTATTAATGAAATATTGTAGTAATCATTTTATATACAACCAATCTGTTATCTATATGGTTAGTTGTTATAATTTATATTACTGATGTTACAGCGACTACAGAATAGAAATGGCGTGAATAGTATTTTACGTGTACAAAATTACGGAACCCTTAAGTAATTATCTTTTAATTTTATTTGAGTCATTATAATGTAACTATGTTAGATTTTGCAAAGCATTTTAATCTTTATTTTTATACAGAAATACCTTAATAGAGATGTAAAGTATGTAGTTTAAAACTAAAAGTTCTTAATTAGCAATTATATTAACATAAATATTTATTCGAAGTTAAGTAAATAAAGTTAAGTAAATAAACTATCAAGTTAGTAATTCTGAAGTTTACCTTAAATTCGTAATTAAATTATATGCAAAAATATAATTCATTACCTAATAAGAATTTATTAGGTAATAATCTTAATTCTTTATTCATTGTTTTTAAAATAAGAATTTTCATAACTTAAATATTACATTTAAACAATTATTACATTTTTCGACAACGATAAAATAGATTTTTTGACCGTATAAAATAATATTAATTACTTAATCTTGAAAAATTTATATAATACGTTATTTTACTCTGAATCGCGATGATTTTATTGGAATCGAATTTCCTTGTTACTTCGGAAGGTATGTATAAATATATAAATAAGTAGAAATAAACATACTATAATAAAATTCTATAAGTAAAATGCAAGTATGAAAACTTTTAAATATCATTGAATTACGTAGTTAACTAATTATATCGTAAAAATTCAACATAGATACAATGAATATTAATTTTTAATAGAATTTATTTTTATGCAAAGTTACAGTTTTTTAATTACTTTATAATAACTTTTTCAATGCACATTTGCCTAAAAAATATTTGATTTAATTTGTTTTTAATACTTGTATTATCATTTAATATTCATTACATTTATGCATTTGATGTAAGAGGTTGAAAAAATTCGTAATGGTGATGATAAATTATTATTATATATAAACAGCTTCGTAGATTCACAAACCTACTCAAATAATTTTGTCGCTAATTAATGTTTATAAAGTATTATGCAGATTATTCTACAGCAGGTCGAAATAATTAAAAGTTTATTACTGTTTTATTAAAAATGACATATTTTGTGAATGATAGTAAAAGATATTTATTTTAAAGATATTAAAAAAATGATGAAGATATAACAAGATAGTTCTGGATCTCACATGTTCGCGATCACCGAATATGCACAAGACATAACAAATCATACTTCACAAGAAGGATGTGAAACTAAGAATGTAATTTATAAAAAGGGTAAAACGAGTAATAGGACGAATTTTGCTTTTTATTTTTGACCTTGTGTCTCTCGTCTTTTGCTTTTTTGCTAATATAAGGAATATTCTTGCTGATTGATAATCACATAATGAGCGTTTTATCGAGCAAGAGGCAATCCCTGTGTCGATACGTAAGAATGTGTAACATGCTCTTAATTTTGGTAATATGAAATGAAGTGCATGAAGTCTAATTACATTTATTTGTATTTTTAAATTTGATTTCTCTAAATAATTTCTAACTACAAGTTAAAATAATTATATTTTGTAATTAAATTTTTAAATTAAAAAAACTTCGCTAATAATAATTTAAACTTCCCAATATAATTTTATAATTAGCGAAGATTTTCATGTTATAAATATTTTGAAAGATAGATAGAAATAACTTAGCATTACTTCTGTTATTAATTGCTCTAACTCCAATTTAAATTCAAGAAAATTATAAATTTCTTTTTAAGAGATCAAATCTTTTTAAAGCTAATTGTCTTTGAAATAGACTTAATAATATGCTCTGCACTTTAAGAATTTCAACTGTTTATAAGCATTTTTTATTAGAATGACTTTAGTGGCATATCGATTGGTATTTTTTGCACGGTTCTTTTATACTGCATCATGTGTACAATGCGAATAATAAGAACATTTCAGCCGGAAACTACAAGAATTAAGGTCACACGATAGGAGCCACGAAAAACGATCTTTTTTAAAAAATAAAGAAAAAACGCAACTTACAGAGTCCTGCAAAACATATTATAAATAAATGCATGTTCCATGGAGTTCCGACAGAGTTTGAACTGAAACCAAACGATGATAACAAAAAACGCATAAGGGCAACAGCGAAAGGTTTGAGTATCAATAATTAATAAGGCCTCACTGGCTGTTAAAGAGTATCATAAAAAAGATATAAAGATAGTGAATAATTTTAGAAGTTCCGTCTTAAAGCAGCGAAGTAAACGGTAGTTTCAACTGACGTATCACAAATATCCTTTTTCCACCCTAACATTCGAGTCTTTTCATAAAGTGGCAATCGAACGTTCTCTCGCACTCCGATTCGACCGAATAAAATCAAAGCCATGCAATATTCCCACGCAATTAGAACGTTTCCTTATGAATGTCGCCTTGTGCTCTTCGTTTCGTTATGTTTTTTGTCCTTTTTTTTCCTTTGCTATAGCATTTTTTATTTTACTTAAGTGGGTCAAGAGTATTCTTGACTTTTGCTCTTTCATTGGGCGATAGATCGGAGGTATCATGAATGAAAATCAGAGTCTTGATGGATTCGAAGAGTGCGTTTCAAGAGTGGATGCTATTATCCTAAAAGTGACTTTACAACTAAATGTAAAATAGTGGATTTTTAAAAGAGTAACCTTTCATGCCCTCAAATATTATTTACCAAGCGCACTAACAATCATTTTCAGCATTATAGAGTTCATGTAGGTCGAAGTGTCATTATATTAATTACTTTTAAGCGTATAAAACAAAGAGACGTTTGATATTTTAAATTACTATTTGACAATAAGTATACAAATATTATAAGCTACATAAAATGGTAAAAAACTATAATTTTTGACGAATTTATAAGTCCCGAAATACCACAGTATTATGAATTAAAATTCATATATAAACCTAATCGTTCGATATCATAGAAAATCATAAAATATTAAAACAACAGTATTTTATTAAAATGAGTTGGTCAAAGATTAATAAGATATTGAATTCTTACGTATCTATATATAAACATGAATCTTGTCAACAAAAGAGGCATTAAAAACTTATATTTGTTGCACGATATTAAAATATTATTTAAGGGTATGAAAGGTGTTTTTCTTGCACATTGTACACTGTATTTTAAAATTTATGGCATTGTTTAGGCTATAAAATACCTCAAATTTCTGAAAAATATCATAATACAAAGTGAAATAATTCGAACAAGTCCGTTGTACGTATGTGTACATTTATACAAAACAGAAAAGTACAAAGATGATGATGAAATCAGCGTAGAACGATATCGTGATGGTTATAAAAAAGAAGACTGCGAGTACAAAGAAAATAATAAAATCTATACAATTATAGACAGCAGTATATACGTTGAGATTTTCACGGTGCAACGAGGAATAGGCTAGAAGTGAAGGAAAAACTCACTTTGTGTCATCCACAGGCTTACTTAAGTAGAGTTTCTTTAAAACAGCTGAATTTCAACTATGCGTACTTATTAACGAAGTTGTTGTTCCTTCTCGATCTTCGCATTTAAAAAATAAACAAATTTAAATAAACAAATAAGTTTAGAAGTAAATGAGGAACAAAAAAGTCGTATAAATATATAGACTAAACTTTCGAGATTTTATGAGCTTTTGTAGGTGACATTTTCATGGATGCAATAAATAGATGAAAGATTTTCAATTCAGCAGGATTTATACATCTAATATATTCTACGGAATCTTACGTACGGAATCTCATTAGAAAAATTGTAGTCAGCCATTTATTTGTTTATAATATTTGAAATGTTATACGATCAAGTAGTTTTCAAAATTTAATTTAAAGATAATTTACAATGACTCTTATGCAATATTTAAAATCAATGCCGTACGAGAGGTGAAAGGTGACTACTTAAAGTAGTCACTCTAAAGATTAAAGTTAAAACCCTTTTATGAGATTATTACTAAAAAAACAATTGGAAGCTCAGTAAAATATATCTTACTAGAAAATACGAACCATTAAACAAGTATTATAGTTACTTTATTTGAAATTCATGCAAATACCTGAGCTATAATTTATGCTATTGCGTAAGAAAAGACGGCTACATGTTGTCCACAAGTAGCCGTCGACTCGATACTGAACTCAATTAATCGAATACGAAAACTTTAGTGTGTTACGGTAAAGTTCAGTGAAAACTCGGCAGTTGACCTCACCGGCTATTCCACATCTAACCGTTCTATAATATCTTCACAACGATTTACCAATATATACAGAAGCAAATAGTTATTCTCTGCTGATAAAATTATAATATATATTAAATTATGTATTGACATAAGGTATACAGAAGCTTCAAAATATAATGAAATAATATTTAATGATAAAATCAAGTAAGTTAGTATATATATATATTTATATGTATATATAATCAAACAATTAAATGTATGAAATTAAATGAGATGTGTTAGACAAAAGAGAAAAAAATCAAAAATTGCAAAGACAATAAAAACTTAAAAGCCGGTCTAGAGGAAGGAAGTACTAAGAAAGCGAACGCATCTTTTTAGTTCAAGTGTAATGCGGGATATCCGGATCAAACTTTACGTCGAACGCTTCGCTTTCGCATATTCATTAGCTTTTTCCATAAAGACTTCGCTCGTCAAGAGCCAGCACGAGGATTTTAAAAACGTGTAAAAAAAGTTACGATTGTAATGAGACTTACTTAAAGTCTCTAGCGTTTCTCTATTAGATATTACAAGGAGAAGCGTAAGGCGTTTTGTAACTTTGTACAACATCTTTTTATAAGTATCGAAGTCGATGTAACTCACGCGAAAAAGAGTTTACCAAAATTTGTCCTCTAATCCAATTCTATTTATAATTGCAAATTATTCAGAGATAATTTTTCATTTATAAATCAGATGATTTATTAATTTCCAAACTATGGGGAAAAATTTTAATGAAAAATGTCATTACTTATAACATAAATTCATCTTATATTAATAATGATGTGTAAACATCTTTTCACTACGAGTGTGTTTCAATTTAAATTAGTATACAAGAGATTCAAATTAATATTGAAGTAAATAGAGGTCTATACACACATTTTATTATTATTACTTCAATCTTCCATAATAAGACAAAGTACTTATACCGAGTGAATATTCATTAATAACAGAAATTTATTATGTTTCTTGAGATAATAAATGAAATATAGACTCTAACAAAAAATATGAGCTATTGATTAACTCACTTATGAAAATAATATTTTATTTATTTTAAGAAAATTGATGTATTAACGATATTATTGAAATATTATATTTTATATAATATGTCCAACAAGATGTCTTATCTAATCAAAAATCTGGTTCGAGCTTAGATATCGTATACAAAAGAGTTTCGAAAAGCAATATCATTACATTTAAAATATGATTTACAAACTCAGAAGAAATATTCGTTTCAATTTATCGCCAGACCGGCAATTTAATAGTCAATGAATGATTTCACGCACATGCAATATCTTTTTCAGATTTCACTTATCAACTGATACTTTCATCCAAGGACTCCATACCAACCAATATCATTCAACCTCCAACTTCAATTCCATTAATATTTCCTTCTTCGTCCAGCCGAATTTTCGAAAATATCCAAGGTGAGAGAAAATATCGAATAACGAGGACCCCCGCAATCAATGAAGTTTTACCGTTAATCCAATTTCGACTCTTTTCTGATCGCACACGCAGAGCCGCGATATTGCGAAGAGTTTAGTCCTTCTCGAGTGGATAGAATCGGTGGACGATGGGTGAAGGGACGCAGGCCTGTACCGTCGTCGCACAGAAATTTTTCATCAAGATTACGACAATAATCCTCGTTTTCCCGATATCTTGGGTATCGGCGATAATGTCTTCACTCGCTCGTTCAATAAAACTTTCATTATAACATTTACTGCCTTGGTGCAAAAATCAATTCTCACTCCGTTTTTGCCTCGCCATCCCTCGCGCTTTTCTCCTTTAGTCGTCCATGTGTACTTAATTCTTTTATGCGGTACTTTGAAAATCGATCAATTCCTATGTACATTTTTTTTTCTTTAACCGCTAGGGAGTCTAAACGCGTTAGATCGATAGTTGATTACGTTTCAAAGGTTTGTGAAATTTTTGTTAAATATATATTTTACGAGTGAATAAGGAATGATTAAAAATTTACATTTATATTAAGGCGCTTATTTTAATTAAGTTATCGTCGATGGTTTATCACAAAAATTTATGTTCAATTATGTGGAACATTTGTGTTCGAATAATTGTTTAAATCTATTTTAATTATATTTATCAAATATGATAATATGATTTATGATAACACTATTTATTATATATTATTTTTATAGAACATAACTTAATTGTGTAAGTAGAAAAAATTTTGTAATTCATTTTATGTGTGTTCATTATTATAGCCTAACACGACACCAATCATCGTTAGTAATCGTTAATATCTCATTTACCGATGTAAATTATTAAAGATCAATATTATAATTACTTTTATTATAAATTCATTGAATTAATTTCATTTTATGATTTAGAAAAATACTATTTTATTAAATGCTTGCACATAACTCATATAAGAGAATCCTAATTTTTACCTTTTATTTTCCAGTTCGTGTGAAGATATAATATGAAGATAGCCATTCAAATAGGTGCGAATAATTACGCATTCTTTCAAGACTTTAAAGTATCAGCTTTAAAATTCAGCTTCTGATGTTTTGTTGCTTACACTGTAAAAGAATATACATCGATTTACATTTAAAATTGTAAATTTAAAAGCCGAATCTGAATAAATTATCTCATCAAATGAAATCTCATATATCACATTTTTATCTTTTAATTAATCGAGAATTAAGTATAAAAGTGACTTGATTTAATATATTTTTCAAAAATTGTTCGATTTTTATTATTGTACAGTAGCTATCTTATAATTCCTGAAAGAATATCTTGAAGTCGCGAATTAGAACTTTTACTGTGCAAGCTTAAATTATAATGAAGCACTCGAAAAATGAAAATATGAAATCGAGATAAATATTCATGTGTACGATATTACAAAAATTACTTTTGTACTATAAATAAAGCTTATGATTTTGAGAAAAAAAAAGTTTAACATTAATATTATACAATATATAACTTCTGTCCTTCTAATAATTCATATGTTCAATTAAAATATACAACATTATTCTTAATGCATAACGTAATGTCTTTCAAATATTAGCGGTGATCAAATAAAGCGACAAAATCGAAATGAAATATAATTCAAAAATATATATTCTAAAGCTTGTACTGAAATTAGCATAATAAATTGTCATCGCGGTAAATTTTTCCTCCTAAAAATTGATAGTTCTTCAAATGTCTACTTCGAGTAAAATTATAAGGCCCTCGTAGAAAACAGGCCATACATGGCTGTCTGTCGTATTATTTTTAGTCATATTTTATCCCTTGACTCACCTTCGTCTCTAAAATGCCCTCTTAATATTCATATAATTCTTACGTATAAAGTGCACATTACAAGATTTAGCGCGTACCGATATAATATAAGAATCATTGGAAGTTCAACATTTGTCTTGAATCTAAATTCCACTACTCAAACATGCCGACTCCGACGTGCCACCTAATGTACGAACAAGAATCTCCCATCAAGTCGACATACTCGCTTTGCCCTTCGCTGCGTTCGGTGGGGAAATATTGCCAGCAGCCCTCGCGGAGGGCGGAATCGATCCACCGATCAACCGATCAGCCAACGGCAATAGCGCCGATACATTGCACACGCGTGACGCTTCTTCGTCTTCGGCAGCTGCCTACCATTTAAAAAACGCACTCCTCTTGTAAAACTTGACAGCAAACTTGTGCCCCGAGGTCTCGCCGCTCTTTCCTGCGTTCCATAACAGATGCCCGTATGCGAGTGTGCCGCTGAGATTACACGTAAGGATTAGCGTGTATAAAGGGAGCGCGAATGAAGCTTTAAGTAGTATTCGGTAGTATTTATACCATGAATGTGAACTATATAGTCTAATTATTAGATTACGTTTTAAAATCAACATAGGTACAATACTTAACACGCGGTGAAATGTATGTGTGCATTTCTTTTGTCGAATACCCTCAATGACACGGACACTATTTTCACCAATTTATACCAAAGGTAAAAAAATATTTCATCTATCATAAGTAGATTTTATGACATAAAGAATTATGGTTTGATCTTGATATACATATGTATCTTACAATGAAAAATACATGTAATAGAATATCGTACAAACTGGTTTTTGATTAAATTATTATTTACGAAACATTTTCAAAATAACGAAAAATAATATCGTTAGTACAGTACAAACAACACTGATTCAAATATACTTTTTAGTACTTGTAAAAGAGTCCTTTAATAAACGAAACGAATGCAGAAAAGTAAAATTATCGTATAGTAAGGTAAATTTTCATATATTTCTTATTAAAAACAGAAAGGTAACGTTGCATCATATTTTATAGATGTATAAAGCATCTGTCTCTAATTTTAAAATTTCTACTCAAATATTTTTTCTCAAAATCCATTAATTTTTTAGAATAAAAATTTTCTACATAAATTATTAATTTACGTCAATGTTATCGACAAATTTATAAAACTTTGATCAAAGTTGTAGTTTGGTTCATTAGACGAAGCCTAGGCAGATTTAGCGAAAATATTTTTATAATAGTATTTTTTTATATTTTAAAGCTTTAATGACGTACCAGCTTTATACTATATTCAGCAATCGAAATAACTTTTTTTATTTCGAAAGAGTTAATACAGTAATTATGAGCAAACAGAATTAGTTGGAAAAACTTTGATGAAAGAAATAAATCATTTTTCGAAGCTTCCATTCCCAACAAAATTGAACTGAGTATTTATAAAATACAAAATTAATGTAATTTAATATTTAATAATTTACAATAATAACGATGTAATGCTAAAGCAGAAAATACATTTAATTATTCAATGTGGCAAATATTCATTATTTAGATTAAAGTATTTATAAAATATGCATATTTAAAGACAAACTATACTTAAAGTATTAATTTTAAAGGAAAAACGTAATTTACGTTCCAATTTATAACTCGTTACAGTTTTAAATTTATATTGATTGAATTAATAAGCTTCGATAAAGACATATTGATTTGCCACATAAATTTTAAAGATTTATGTATTTTGAGTAAAGCTTTAATATACAACTTCTAAATACTTAGAGGGTCTTAAAGAGCATATGATATATTTAACCTTATTCGTAATAAAAAATATGGATATTTTCCAAAGATGGATTTCAGATTTACGAGTTGCGCAATTAAATACAAAGCCAATCCCGAGAACTTCGCATATTGGATACGTATAGTATTGGAAATGGAAATTATAGTATATAATTATATATAATATAGTTAATAATATAAATTATACATATATATAATGAATACATATTGAAGTTCAAAATGTACAAACATGTACAATGTATGCACATTACATTTTGCAATAGCATCTTTGTCTGGATACATTAATACAAATTTATAGATGATTATAAAATGCTACGAAGTAATGATAAAATAATTTTCATTTTAAAAGTAAATGGTACGACAATATTTTGTATTAACAGTTATTCCTAAGTTGTGCAGGACGTTGATAAAAAAGTGCACAAAAATGTTTATGGCGTACAGGTCAGCTTATCGCATCCGCGTTCTTCTAATAATATTACAAGTTTGTTTTCTCAAAAACCTTCGTGCATTATTATTTTTTCTTTTATAAGATGCAAAACAGATGGACATCGCGGACGAGAAATCAAGAACGATCGAAAAGTCACGGAAGAACCGGATCGAAACCATCATCATCCTTAATTCAGAAAGACGCGCTAATTCACACTTAAAGTAAGAGCGATTGCCTCTAACGGACTTCTCCCTTTACATACCTGCGAAGCAGCCAGAGGGAGAGGCATTTTTCCCTCCTTTTTCATATTGATGATTTATCGAGGATCGCGGAAGCGCAAGAAAATTGACGTTTAATCGAGGCCTTGTTTTTCCGTCTTGTATCGTTCATAAGTTCAAAGATATAACAAGTATGACCTTGAGGTGAAATCATTAAAGATAACATAAATCAGAGGAGCGATATGTAATTAATTTCTTACGCAAAAGCACTTGTAAGGTTCTTTAATATATATGCATCTGTTTTATTTGAATATTAATTACAGAGCAAAGAAATAAAGTTTAAATTTAAAAGGGTAATAGGTTTTGTAAGAGTAAAATTATTTGATATTCAGAAGCTGATAATTTCTTAATACGTAAGTGGAGATAAATTAATGAGTCATATATATTAGAAATTCATCACTTTCTAATTTGTTTCGTACTTAAATAATTACATTACCACATCTAGAATGAGTTTCATTTAATACGTATTATTGAAAAAATCATTCAAAGCAAAACTAAAATATCGTATTTACAAACTAATTTAAAAGCAGTTTCTTGTAAGAAAACTGTTAACATATGGATTCTCATTATCGTGTACATTTTTATTCATTATGTATTATCATAGAATATCTAATTGGTATGACGATGATATTTATACAAAACTAGATTGAAGAAATTGAAGAATGATTGAAGAAACAAAAGAACTAACCTAAAAAAATATTGTTATACTAAACAATGGCTACATTTATTCAAGAAACACTCTCAATACAATTAGTTATCTGAGTTACATTCTATTAAATTTATACAATACAATACAATTGAAATAACCGCGTATAATTTTTGTTTGAAAAAACTTTACATATTATAGTAAGTACGGATGATAAATTTTAAGTTACTAAAATCTATTTTATAAATAATAATAGTATATCATTTTCTGAAATTCTCTGTGAAATTCACTATTGCTGAAAAATTACGAATATAAATTCGTTTGATTCCTCGAATACAGCAGTCATATAAGCAAATATTATACGTACGGAAAAAGTTGCCTTCCGAGTAATTTTCTATATTTGGTGCGTAAATACTCAAAGTCCTTACATCTGTATGCAATAGTAGATTGTCACACATTTGGCACAATGCTCTCATCTTCGAAAACGTTCGAATTTCCACGAATCTCTGCAACTTCTATCCCCACTTTCTCACTCTCGGTGCATAGAGCAATTCGAACAACGTGTATCGACCTTAATAAGATTGTACGTGCAGGCGAATAGTGTCATGTACTATTTCTGTCTCTTGCTTCCTCTCTCCCTCTTTCTCCACGTTACATGCTGAGATTTAAAGTAAACGATATAAACAAAACGGCTTTTACTATAATCATCCAATACAGATCCCAATCGGTACCCAATGGTGTCATTTCTCTACGATAGTATTGCCTAAAAAAAACGTGAGTGGAAATACGTTTATAGAGTTTATAAACGTGTACGAAAAGCTGATTTGATCATACACGCGAAGACTGAGATATAATCAAGCATACCGATAAATATGAAGGTAAAGTACTTATAAAGAATGATTTAATTGATAATGAAAAGCAGCAAAAGTAGTAACAGTAGCAGTAATACCAACAACAGCTGTATAGGAGGCACGAGCAATCGCTGTTCAACCTGAACTAAATGTATAGATCTGTATCGAAGCGACGATTAAGTCAAGCGAATACCATTAAATTTCTCGAATTTCCTCGAGGTGAATATGCTTGTATAACTGTACAACATCGACGACGGAGTGTGCATAGTTGTACTACGGCGTTTCTCCTTTCAGCGTATATCTAAGTAGTTGTCCCAAATTTGAAGATGTTTATTAAATCCTACCAATTCTAATCCATACAAGCAAGTCTACTTGATTCGAGTTTGATACTATAGTAATTAACTTTGACAAATATTCAAGGCAAATATGTCGATTGCAAAAACGAATATTTTATCTGCATTCAATTTTCTTTTATGTTTAATCGGCTTAATCAGAATGAGAAAAATCTAATTCTAATATGAAAGTTCATCCCTTTAATTTTGATAATATTCGCTTATAGTTTAGTTCAGCCTAAACCAATATGATATGTTTTACTAATAACTTGTTGTGACTTGGGTAACAAGATACTTCGATAAGTAATGAAAATATAAAAGAAAGAATACTTACTTATTTGTCGTATATAAAAAAAAAAACAGCAATATTTGACAATCATAAATTTTTCGATGTCTGTCATAAACATATTAAGTAGTTTTTAGCGATTAGCTCGTATTAATTAAAAATAAGCTATCAAGGATTAAAATTTATTTCACATTCAAATATTAGTTACAGATAATTTGAAATTTTTATAAAACACACGTTAAGTAACTATATAAGTACGTGTAAAATATAGCTAAGCCTTATTGAAATATATATTTTATATTTTATAATATTAATATTTTATAAGCATGAGGAAGAAAAAATAATGACATTAACTACTCTGAATTAATCTTAGATTTATAAAACTTATTAAATTACTGATATTTTTGTAATATTATAAAAAAGAAATTTTGCGGATTTATTTATACTTCATACAATATCTATCTTATTTATGCCGAATATTGTTGATAGTATTAGCATTGATCTAATACGCTAATTTCTAATGTAAAAATTTTTCTGTATACGCAGTATTCAGATTTATTCAACCTCTTCTAATGATCTTTTTACCAAACATATTTCTAATTTTTTTGAAATAGTAATACTTAATGTAGTCAATTAATGTTTCTTATTTTAGATATATTTGTCATTTAATATGACATTACTTACGATTTATAATGTATAAATATCTATTGTATTACATAGTTTCAAATATGTTGCTAGTTAGGTATGCTAAGTAGTTTATGTTTAAAACATATACTAAAGTATATGTTTTTACATGGATAAGCTGAAATTTTCAATAAATAATCATCTTTATTCGCTGATCCACTAACTCATCAGCACTATTATAAATTTAGATATAGATAGAAATATTTGGATATTTTTAAAAGCAGATTTACTTGTAAAATTGTGCTAATATGTGTACAAGTCTTTTTGAAGTTTATTTAAATGTTATTGCTTATCAAACGATTTAACTTATGACTAATTATGTTTCCTAAACTAAAGCTATTTATCGTTTAAAAAAGTGTATTAATTGACAAACTAGCGAAAAGTTGAAACTATTGTACTTTTTCGTTGGAATCGAGTCAGAGATCAATCTAGAATACTAAAAAGAATATATAAAAATTTCTTAAATCTACAATGTATAAGTCTTTCAAATATTTAAGTCTATCTAATTTATGAAATCTTTCATAATTGCTATGTAAAGTAGAAAATAAAAAAAGTAATAGCAAAAATTAGTAGAAAAGAAAAAACGGACCATATTACGCGAGGAAGTTAAAAATTAAAGTAAATTCTTAAACCATTTTCCAGACAATGAAAGGAAAGTTTTATGCATGCTCTCTGCTTTTTCAACTCCCCAAGCTTTAAAATCCAAATTATTGAAGGCTTATTTTTCGAAACGAGTGTTTTTTCGAAATCTGGTATAATCAGGTTTCGTTTTCTTTAAAAGAAGCTTTTAGAATGCAAACGTGCAAAGCTAGTATTGAAATATTACAGATATACCTAATCACTAATCGTTCTTACATTCGAGATTATTGTTACTATAAAATTAATTATAACAATTATTTGCTTTAACATTACAATCAAGCATTTAAGGTGTAGAATATTTGCTACGCGACAACATCTAAGAATACGCATTTTTTCTTAATAATGATTTAAATATCATTATTTTCTGTAATTTTCGTGCTCCATGGATTTGATCTCACGCACTGATGAAAAACGGATAGTTTTTAAACGTAAAACAAATATACCATTTATGATATATTCGAATACTGTTACTAGGTACTAATAAATCATGTTGTCCTCTGATAAAAATTTGACGGCTATTCTTGTCACTATATCAAAAGATGAAGTATCCTTTGTTGATTCACAAAAGAGTAAGGATTTTAATCTTTTCCTATTGTAAGTTATACTTATTATTTTTAAAGTTAATATCGATTATATGGTAACATGGTAAATGTAAAGAAATATTGCCGTAAAATATAATTATGTACATGTATTTATACGAAAAATTAATTTTGTTACATATTCTATTATTAAATTTTATTCATTAACGGTACATTATTAAAAAATAAATTTAAAAAGTCATATATATATATATATATATATACGTATAATTATTAAAGTAAGTTATTTTAAAAATTTTTGTTTTAAGTATATATATCTTTGATTTGGTAAATAAAAGTAATAATGAAGATGAAAAATTATAAAGAGAAGTTATCATAGTTGAAAAATGGTTGGTATGTTTTTTAGCGCTACTTAAAAATATTTGTTTAAATAAGGCGGTGAAAAGCAAATTAAGACAAAAAAAGCAAAATATTTAAAGCTAACGAAAATCTTTACCTATTATCTTATAATACATACTTGCTATCTTGTCTAAGACTCTTACTCAATTAATAAACTATAATATCACGCAAAATGTTTACTTTTAGAAATATAAGGCAATCCAACTAGTCTTGTTAAGGTGTTTCTTTGGCTTACCGTCATATAAGATCAAGCGAAACAAAAAAATCTTATTGCTATGACGGTTACATTCGTTCGTAAATCCTAAAATAATTGCTGTGATAGTTATTGTTGAAGGGAGGCTGAACCAAGATTAATGGTCGCATATATTTCAGACATGAGTTCTTGAGAGGCGTTGACACATACAGTACTAGAGTTATGTCCTGCATCAGAATATAAGGGATACGACCCTAAAAGATGACTTCAAGGGGATCATGGACTCAACGGTTGTTAACATTCGTTCGTCACTTTTTGGAGATAAAGCCTTTTTATTAGCCCAATCACGTTAACTGAAACGTTATGCATAATTACTGGATTTCAAAATCTAACTTAATATTTTTGATCTTTTATTCATTATGAATTATTTTTTGATTAGATAAATCTTGTTTAATAAATGATGATTCAAATAAAATTGTAACTTTATTTGAGTAAACTCAAAGACTTTAATTTATCCAAAGTTTTAAATATTAAAACTTTAAATATTTCACAACCTTATTTAAAATTTTAATAAATTCTGTTTCTAACTTTGATTATATTTATACTAATAGTATTTATTCATGGATTAATTTATCCTAAATGAATATTGCGTATAAAATATTACTACTGAAGTGCTCTTATAATGTTAATACTTATTCAACAATTATAGCTATTATAAATTATATAACTGTAAATTAAGAATCTTAAAGTACAAAGAGCTACTTTCTGTTTATATCAAAAATTAAATAATTGTTCAATAGGAATTACATATAAGTAAATGTTAAGATATACAGTAGCAATATTTTTCTACTACTTATGTAGTTACGTCTAGATCATGCACACAAATTATTAGATAATTCTTTAAAATGTTTCCGCTTCGCTTCAATACTTAAATAAATACACCATTCTTAAATAAATATTAATTAAAGAACTAAAAGTACGAAATTATTAAATTTAAATAAAAAATATATCTTATAAAAATAATATATTTTAAATGTGAAACTAATGTATGCTAATGATATTGAAAGTGATTTTAGTCAACTGAGATAAAATATCGACGTATATAAAACTTTATTAACGCATGTGAAACGGTTAAATTGCTAATACAGGAGAAGTCTCCTTCTCATAGGTATTCAAGCAACCACAGCAATTAAACCTTTAATTAACACTAGCGATTAATCCATTTTACATGCATATATAACACTTTACATTTCCAGCTGTTTTACGCCACTTTAACTGAAACGTATTTTATTACTATTTTTACAGTCTCTGAAGTAGAACCATTTCAAATAACTAATAAATTTATAAAACACTTCAATGGAAATGCCTTAATTTGAATTTTGGGACACAGTGTAACTATTCAATGAAAATGTAAACAAACAATACTTATTTAAAAGCATACAAGTATAATTTATTTATCCTCTTATTTCCACACGTCTACAATTTATACACAAAAAATGTTGTTTAAGTAATAATAAATATTATACAGTTTTAATCCCAAATTGTTAAATTTTTCAATTATTCAATTATTTCTGAAATATTAGGTCAAGATTTTATTGTACAGGTAAAGCGGAATGAAGTCTGTTTACATTGAATTGTCGCCTCAATTATGAATACATTGTAATTTTTAATCAACTCGCAACCACAATCAAAATAATTTAACCAGTAATACTGATTTTTAAATATAGTTACTTAGTAATAAACATTTATTTATTATTGCAGTAGCATTTGTAAATTTCTTTCTAGCTATTACTATTATAATAAATAATAGCTTATTTTATGATTATTTACTACATTTCTAAGCTCTATCAGTTGAATTTTTAGGAAGTTCTATTTTTCCATTTTTTTCTATTATTTGCTAGTTACGAATTAATAGAACCACAATTGATGTTGGTTAAGCTACATATTATATACCCTGTAAAATATAAAAGAAATTTATTTCAAATCTTACTAGCTTTCTTTGTATATGAAATTGAATTGAAATAGTTAATTTAAATGTGTCAGGAAAGTTATTCGAGAAGTATTTTAGACGTAGGTACAATTTTGGTAAAATCCTATGCAATATTGTATAAAATATGTTTAATGAAAACTATGAATACAAATATATAAATTACCAATGTATAGGTAATTAAACAAGTAAATTAATTAAGAAATATCTCCTTCATTTAAGCTCCTTCGAAATGACAGTAATGCCAATGAAATAAACAGTTTTTAATTGAATTCCGATGCATATAACAGTCTATTAAACTCTTCAATTATTGAAATATTTTCAATGGTTCGCGTAAATAATATATGTCGTTACATTTTTCTCTCTATTACTTTTGATAACACAAATTTCTTTTCAGGAAAAAGAGTGAAAATTCGTTCGACCCGTAAAATCCCTGAACGTCGCCAAGCATCCACTTGGATACTTAGTGCTCCTCCGTTCCAAGGACCTAATCCATCGGCAAACCTTTCATTTCCCGTCTACGATAACTTCCAGACAAATTTAGGAATATCGAATTTCCAATGGTGCGAGCCGCAGCTCACCGAGTCATGCCGGCTTCACGACCAAAAAACGGAAACCGCTTCCGCGCGTTCGGCAGTTGTGCCACGTTGGGAAGCTGGAAAATCCAAACGCACCCGGATTCACCCGATTGTGATTTTCAACTCCGGAGATGCGGCAACGCTCGGGAATAAACGCTCGAATGAGCGCTAACCACACGAACTGGATATTTTTATGCTCGCGCGTCGCGACAACGGAGAGTTTACTGGATCAGGGACGCTGAATACACATATATTACCGCTTCTGAAGAATCAGGTATAATTTAGAGTCAACGACTAAACGAACGGCTTTCTTTGTTATTTTGTTATTTAATTTTGTACGTAAAGAGAGATAATTGCTAAGTTTTTGTTACATAGTATTTTCATTTTTTTTATTTATATATTGTGGGGTGTACTGACTATTGTACAATTGGCGAAATATGTTACAATTTTGTAAACGCTAAACAGTTTTAGGATCGAAGAACAGAGATTTTATTTCAGGAAGAAATAAATGGATACAAATTGTTAAGTAAGAAAAGTTTTTCCCATTACATTATATTATATTGTGTTCTATATTATATCTGAAATGAGCAATTCTTCTTTCGAATTCGTTTATAATTCAATCTACATAATTAGAAATTTAAATAACACTGATATTTTATCGATGTATTTATGATTTATGAATGAATTTTATGAATAAATTATTAACTGATTCTAAAATAATATTTCAATCAAATATTTACAATCAAGTATTTTATTAGTATTTTATATCGTAGATATTTGTTTCTAATCTTAGCTTTTTAATTACTGAAAGCTAATTTTTTTCAATATATTTGTATATTGATAATTCTATAAATACACTCTTAATTTATGCTAAACTGTGTTTTCTAAACTATTTTTTGGGGTGGTAAATATCACTAATAAGCTTTTCAATAATAATTGAACGACAATACTCGTTTTCGTGCAATTAAAATGAAGGCTTCGTTTTAAGACTAATAAAATATAATTTAAATTACAGAATAAATTACTAAAATTATATCGTATATAAGACATGTTTAAATATAATTTTTTCAATTTCAAATTGATTCGTACGCATAAATTACGGCTTTTAGTATAAGAAACGAATGAACATATAAAAAAACAAAAATCATTCATTTAAAAATCACATAAGTAAGTAGATATATGAAAAGAATGATTTATCAGTCAAGAGCGACCGCATGGCGGTAAGTTGTTTGAGAAAGATTGCTCGTTTTCTCTCTATTGCTCTCTCGCTCTCTCTCGCTCTCTCTTACTTAATCTCTCCCTTTCTCACTTGGGGTTGGTTTTGGCAGGCGCGTGGGTCGACCGCTCCTCTCAATTCCGTTATATTGGCGCGAATAGCGCGAGACGAGGAGGTAATTTGCATATTGATCTCGAAGAGGGATGGTATCTTGGAAGTCGCGGTTTGAGTTCTTTTGACACGAGAGAGAACGAAAGGGAAAGAGATAAACGAGGTTTGAAAAGAAGTCCATATATATAGGGAGAATGAGGATAGAAAAGAGGATAGAATGAAAACGAATATGTAAAGATGGTGAAGAAGACGACGATGAAACAGGAATATTTGAGAGAAAGAAGAAGACTCGTGACTAATGGGTGTATAAAGTGATGAAAATGTCATGAAAGACTGACCACGATAATTGTTGGAATATGAAAATATCCAATTCTATATTAAACATATTATCATTACTTTTGTGATATCACTTGAATTTTTGGAGGTACTAACTAATTAAACTTTAATATTTTCACCTCTGATTTATAATAGAAATTTTTTAAATTTTATAAAATTTATTAAAATTATAATGTACAATTTTGTTATATTACTTATAATTCAATAGTTTCTTGTCCATGAATGATACATATTTTTACGTAAAACATACAGCATAAAAGTAAAAACACCATTAAGCAAAATAGATCATATCACAATATGTAAGTAATTATACAAGAAGGTACCTAAGAGTAATAAAAAGGGAGATGCATATGTAAATATGATGAAAAGTTGATCGGTTACAAATTGACTTATTCTCTTTTTGTTTCATTATGCTGCGCTAACGAAACAAGGAATATACACTTTTCCATCTCTATTTTTCTTTTGCTTTATAGAAATGTTGTCAAAGGCCGAGCACGTGGTTAATTACCCACTTTGCCGCTAATCTCTTACAGGAACTCGACTCACACAATCAACTCATAGTAAATTCTTACCCGTCACGTGATTACGATCAGCTTGTTTTCAGTAATTCTCGATTCTCCTTGTCTCTAGTCGCTCTTACGAGATTTTGTATACACACGAAAAGACAGACTGAGAGAGAGAGAGCAGTTCTATAAAAAACATCTAATATTGATTATAGCAACAAGCAACTTATATAATAACTTAAAATAGTATAATTTAAGATAGATAATCACACAAATCGAGAAAAATAGAAAATATTTTAGATCATAAGAATACGATGAAGATTTTCCGGTGATGAATATTTAAACGTTTCAATTGTAAAAAATATTTGTCATAAATGCTAATATTTAGAATGGATAGAAATCAGTTTCTTTATACAACGATGTATATTAGCAAGGTTATTGATTATTGTCATTGTACAAAAAAGATTTATATTTAATGAGATAATTATTTCTTCCAATTTACAATTTTTTGTGCTCTAAATATTTCATGGTAATCAAATCTCATAATTGCACTTTCTATAGATAGAAATCATTACATATGTATGTAATGAAATTGAATATTTTAATGAGAATAAATTTATGTAATGGAATTTTAAATAGAAATTATGATATAAGTAACAATGAAAGGAATATTATAGTTTTAAATTAATTGCCTAAATATTAATGATTTAATATAGAGTAAAAGAAATAAATATTAGTTAGTCTCAAGTAGTCAAGTAACGTATAGATAAGACCAATTACGGAAAGATCTAAATTGTTTATTATTAATAATAATCTGTGTATAAAATACGAAAAGATGAAAATGTTCTACAATTTATTTAATTATTTGTATTTAAATAAATAAAATTGTTCAGATACTTCATTTACTTTTTATAGTTTGCTTATATTCTTCCGACATTAATATTAAAAAGAAAATAAGATATTCAATACTAAATGATATGCTTATAATGTAAAATAATATTATTTTTCTTTAATTCTATACTGTACGTATAAATATGCTTTAAATGCCTTGAAAAATACACAAGTGGAATTTTATTGCTTTACTAACTATATTGAAGGGAATCTATTCGAAATAATTTCTTTTATTTACGAGAGTTACATACATCTGTTTATATGTGGGGTGTATATCTGTGTATATAGATTGCATACACGGTTAAAATGTTTTTTAGTTGGTAACGCTAATGTACCGTATTATAAGTTATATAACCTATTATAAATAAATAGAGCACTTACAATTCTTTTGATAACTCGATACAACAACCAGTCAGTTTCGCTTTAATTTATGTGATATATAGAGATATCTTTCTTTAGAGATATCCCGTCGTTGGAATCATAATCTTCGTTAAATCCTTTGGTAGACTCACAGATGCTGACTTCACTTTCACCGTGATGTCATAACGTATTCTGAAAGCTACAAAATCCTCTTTATTTAGTAATAAGTCGAAGGAGATGTATACACTGCAGCTTCGGGTAGTTTCGATTATGTTAACTTCTGTGCTATTTCGAAGTACTCAATTTCCAGACCGATTGACTTTATAAAGTAATTATTATTTACGATATGTATCAGCAGTGTTTGTATATATAGATTTGCTTACATATATATATATATATATATATATATATAAAGTAATTTGAAATTAACGTCAACAATGTAGTAGATTTGATAGTTACACTTTCTTAAAAATTTTTAAAAATTTTTTCGAATTATCTAATATTACATAAAAATAAGCTTTTAACTCTTTTCTTTAATTTTGAATCACACCTTTCTAGAATATTATTTTATTTATCATATTAAAGAAAATTAATAAAAAATCGAGTAAATTTATTATTTGACTGACTGTTCAAATATCATTGCATTAAATTGTACACGGAATATTTAAAATATCTTAAGCTAAAATCAGAATAATACGCATGATAATTTTTATAAATGCTTATATACAAAGATTACTAATATTAACAATGTAACTGATTAAATGAAATTGAATCATCGCGTTTATAGATTTCAAATAAATTTGCTTTAATCGAATTTTGAAATCACTAAAAGAAAATTCACTTTACACGGAATAATTATTCTTAAAGCATGTATAAAATGACATCATTTCTGTGGTAGAAACAACTTTTAGTTGCACAAAAATTTACTTTACCAAAAGAAGACGTATAAAATGTAGAAGCTAAAAACGTTAAATAAAATGCATCGAATGCAACACATAATTATTAATTCTTGTCAAAAAATCTAATGGTAAAATCATATCAACGTCATATTAATCAATTTATATCACGAATTGATCTTAAAATGCAGGTTTTCGATATTTCTAAATTAGCCTAAATTTACCTATGCTTTTATATCACTTTTTATGGTCCAATTTCTACACTCATGTTACAATATTGTTGGATCAACGTATTTCCATCTCAATTCTCCTAACCTTTAGCTCTTTTTCACTATATGTATCCGACTTTTTCCGATCTCACTGAATCGCCCAGTTTCTCCAACCCATTTTTTATGCTTCCACTTTTGCTATATTTCCATAATTCCGGCAAACGATCCAGAGATATGTAAAAGGGCAGGAATTGCTTTGTTCGTGAGTATCTGCACCTATTTCACGTCGACGATGAAAAAGGCTGTGATTCTGATATTTCGATCTCTTGTGCCGCGGCCCTTCTCCCATCTACTTTCCACTTTTCATCTTTTCATCTTCCCAACTGGTAACTAATTCAGCAGTTTTAATATAAAAGGTAGCTAAAGTCAATAATTGTACACGGCAGTATAAAAATTCGTCATTTACAATGATCGATTTGTGGTCTACAAAACGCGTAACTCACGTGAATAATACAAACAGAAAGAGGCAATCGCAAACACGACATCCCGAACATTGTTTTGTGCTCCATAATTATATTTTAATTATAGACTGATTCATTATACTTTTAGTTGAAACCGTTACTAAAAATGCAGAGTTTATGAGAAAAACTGCGGTATTATTTTATATTTGACCTTTCAAGAATTTGATCTGAAATAATAAATTTTTATTTATATAAATGAGTTATTATTTTACACTTTACATAAAATCAAATACTTTGGCTAATATGTTATAATATTTTTAACTCTTATTTCGAAAATTTCAATTAGTATTCAATTAATACGATATTTGAATGACTATAATATTTTCAAACGTTCCATGTCTATTATCAAGAAGAGTAAATTATTGCTAATGATAGTATGGGCTAATACATGGCTTTCAAATCTAACTATAATACGTATCATCTCAAAAGAAAAACTTAATTAGTTGTTATAATTAAATAATATCTTCTACAATCTGTCAAGTTTCTATACATAATTATATATTTTAAAATGAAAAATACAGAGTTGTTTCAATTTGTGGTATATTTCGTATCGCTTCTATTTATGAATATTTTCTATATTGTCCCCCTACTCTGTTAATTCGGATAGTTAAATGATTAATAATTCTTTTACACAGGTAGTCTTACACTTATTAGAAATTAAATATATGGTAAATACTATTAATGTACCCCTCTAATATCTGCAGTCTATTTTATGTTTGTTTTTTTAATACTATGGACTGATAAAAACGTCATTATATTGTTGCCTACACTGAATTAATTATATTTAATTTTATTATGAATATTAGTTCATAAATTGGTAAGGCTTTTAGAATTTATAATTAATATTAACTCAATGCGCTTAATAGTATGAATTATATCGTATTCTGCTTTGATTTGATGTTTATGAACATTGAATGGCTTACCAATGTCTTCATATATTAAAAATACCATTTGCATACGCTACAAACTCATTTCATATTGAATATCGTTTACCCGACTAACATTGAAATTTCTCTTAATTAAGTTAGCATTTACGTATCCTTTACCTGCATTTTTTCTTTTACTATTATTTAATCTATATATATACTTATACACAATATATCATTAATTTTTTTTCTCATTTATATTTTGCATCGAAAATCTATTTTTATTTTCGCATTATTTTTCATTCAATAACTCCGTTTCAATAGCGATAATGTATTTTTTACTATTGCAAAATTTTTAATTATAATATGTAAAAATAAAACATATGGTGCATAGAACGTTTATATTAAATTTTCAATTGATTAAGAAAAAATGAATCTGTTTGTTTTAACATGTATAGATGTGTATCTGTAGGTATAACTTTTGACGTATTTTTATATTTAAAAAAAATGACTTGCGTGTAAAACCCATTACTTTGTATGCTAAACTCATCGAAATTTATTTTTGATTTTTGGATATTTTTTTTCAATAATTATTCATGCATATCCTAGAAATTACTTTTTATTAATTTGTCTTTTTTCTTATACCACTGATTTCTCGTAATAATAAAATGAATATAGCATTGAAGTACTTATCATTCTTCCAGACTGACAAAATTTCTAGATATTTACGAAACTTTTTACTATACTCTGTTAATTTTTATGTATAAATCTAAGGCAATCAATTTGTTCACTGATTTTTGTCACATTTTTATGGCTTTACACAATTTTTCCCTAGAGCCATGAACCTTCGCGAGAATATTTACTATTTTTATTTATGCTTTTCGATATATAGTGGCTTTTATATAATTTAAAAATAATGAACAATATTCTACACAAAATGTTTTTAGTGATTTTTGAGGAAGAAAGTCGATGATTGAAATTTGCACATTTTTAGATTTTTCAGCTTCGCTATTGTTGACTCATTATACTTGTCTAGATGATAAATGAAATTTCACTGATTATTAGCGAACTTAAGTAGCACAGTTAAAGGATAATTGATATTTAATAAGCAGAAATTTATAGAAAATTAAGAGTACTTTAAATATTGATATTGATATTTATTATGCAATAGTAAAATTTGGAAAACATATTGGGAATTCGTATAAATTCATTTATAACGTTTAAATTAAAAATGTTCACTTTAAATTTGCATTACTGTTTTAAAAGATTATATAATTTTTTGTTATAAAAATATAAATACACAACTGGATAAGATTGTCATTAGACAATAATAAAGGAAAGTGCAGTATGTAAATACTGTAAGTTTAAACAGGATGTGTCAAATAAATTCTAAGCTATCAGAGTGAGAGTTGTAAAACCTTGATTCCGACTGCAAGCTATTATATGCATCCGGTTACAATAATCCGGAGATTTTGGATGATGTTTAACAAAAATCCATGTAAAACTCAAAATTAATTACAAAACATGTCCTGATACAGTTCTTATGGCTAAAACTAAGCACCTGATGTAAAATGCAATGTGAACCACTATCGAAATTATACAAGTATATACACATATATATGATATATGCAGATTATATATGCATACATGTATGTATATGAACGTCGCACACACCTGTTAGTACTTTTATGTGACCTCGTATCAAGAGGAAACATTCTCGGGAAGCTTTTTGTTTTGACGGCAATATTAATTCGCTTTTACTAGCGTTTTATAATCCGGACATGCATGTTTTGCTCCCGTCATTCTCTTCAATATCGATACTTTGCTTCAACCACTATAGGTAATTACTGCTATGATGTTTTATTTTCGAATGGTACATCTCGACATTTCTGAATCAAATGATCGTGGCAAAAATTTTAGATGACTAAACTAAAGTTTTAATGTACAAAAGTATCATCAATATTTCAGAAAAATAGCTCAATAAGATTGTTGAATATTTTAATTTACTATTACAATTTTGCATGGTTAATTAAACTTCTTATGAAAAAAAGAGAATGCAATTTTTATTCACATAACATTATAAATGTGACTCTTCTTGGTCTTTTATAATTTATATAATTTCATTCGGTTGGTTTTTTGGCAAATTTATTTTATTTTTCAATTATTCACTAAAATTTGTTGTTTATAATTCCAATTGTTTAAAATATTTTAGTGGGAAAAATGTATGATCTGATATCCATATTAATATTCTATCGAACATAAACGTATAAGATTATGTTTTGGCTAGTAATCTTATGCAGCTATTTTGATCGATTAATAATGAATGAGTAAAATGCTGTAGCAACATATTTTCTATCTTATATTTTAAATTGGCTTTCGTAATTTTTAAAAGTTTAAAATGAATCATATGAGCGGGAAAAAAATTACACTTGATATACGTATACGAAAAATAAAAATGAACGTGTTATGCTGTGCAAGCATAGAAAAATTAAGAGAATGCTAAAATATTGTTTGAAACTTCTAGAAGAAAATAAAAATAATTGTCGATGTAAGTAAGCATGGGAATTTCTCACAAGTCTCGATCCTAGAAACATACGGTAACGTTATAAGTATCAGTGATGTGAAACACTACTCGTAGTGCATGCAATACCTTTTAAAATTATTCTACTAGATGATTCTGCATCGACAGACGTATTTTAATTTATTCCCAATTCAATCTTAAAATTTAAAGGTATTTTTTAGTTTCATGAAAAATAATTTCTCTAACGAATTTATTGCTTAAATTTTATGAATCACAATTTCTTAACTTTAACCTAACGTTAGTTTGTAACTCGTAAAATGGCTTATAAAACTTTTCTCTTAATCTTACGTTACTAATCGCTTTATATTTCGAATGAATAGATATTGTTTAATGAATACACATTGACTAATAATTTATATAGAAATACACGAATTTATCTATATGGATAAAGATATATATAAAATTATGAAAAGCATTTTAATGGTTGTATTATTATATATAATTTTTCTTTACTATGGCGATAAATTCAAATAAAATGAGCGAAAGTTGCGTTCATCAGAAGTTGAAATATTTTTCTAGCCCGAATCTTGAGCAATTCTTTTTAGTACATTTTTTAGACTTCATAGTCAGGAAATTGATGCAATACATAAAGAGTCAAACACAATAATTCCGTTACAATCATATTACTATGTAAGAGAAAGAAAAACTATAAACTATCATTTAGTAAAAACCACGTTATCATCGATCCATATAATCCTTCGTTTATAGATAATAAAAAGTGCTTACGATTCGTGACTAATTAGACGTATATTATTTCATAGGTCAACGCATTTTACTGTTTTACGATCTTACATATATATTAGGTAGAAAGCTGAGACTACATTATTAAGTTAAATATAAAATCAAAAAATATAAACTTGAATTTTCATGAGTCGCATGAGCGAATAGTAATATCAATCGTATTCCGAACAAGCAACATTACATGAATTTCTTATCTCGCGTGTTTTAGTCTTTTGTAATCGTTTCCTTAGCAGCGTTAAAATAAAAATTAATGGTTGCGCTAATGCACAACTGGAATAAAATGTATCATATTATATATCCGGACACGTAACTGTCCACCGTCGTATTCGCGCATTTGCTCCAGCCTTTCATCGACGCTTTTCCCTAGTTCCCCGCGAACCCCTTAATTCGCTACATACACTGGACGAATCCAATCCGTCTGCAAGGTTCTTCAGAACGCACTCGCATCGCTCATAAATTAATCTGGTAGGTTGCATCAAAGGAAAAGCGGTTCACGGCATGAACTGCATCAATCTCCATCGGTCGCTAGTCGATTTATCGCGCGTCTAAATCCTACGTCGAACGAGCTCCATATGCTACATTCGATTCACCACCCACCACCCACCACCCACCACCTACGCACATCCATCCCCACGCATTTAGAACGCTTCACCTCGCACGCATTGTATATGCATGTATGCGCGTATGCACTTTCGTGGAAATGGAAAAGCGTGCGCGACGCTCGTAAAGCCAGCCGATAAACTCCCGAGAAGAGACGCCGCAAAGAGGCGGTAAGGGGTGCATGCATGTATGCGATACTGCGAAACCGATATACGGACGAGGGTAGACGGAGGTTTACGGCTTGTTGTGCGTTTTTGTCGCGCGAGGTCGCGGGGGCTGGATTTTTATATACAAGATTATCCGCTTTCAAATGCGCGCGAGGGATGACCTTTCCAAGAAGGAATTTCCGTTGTTACTAGGGGAATTTTTGCGCGGCAGCTGGCGTGATATGAAATTTATAGAGTTCGAATATTTCACGAAACTTTCTTTTAAAATTTCCCTCTGATTTTGATTCATACCTTCAACTTTGTGGGCAGTGAATTCTCGCTTAGCAAAGTTGTTTACGCTTCCTACGCATTTTGTTCGATATCAGCAAGCTTCACGTAAGAAACATTTAATATTATTAGCTTCTTGCTTTCTGCAAACCGTTTTTATGAATTTTTTGAATTTCCATTATGAATAATAAAAGCTTTGTACACGGTGGATAATTCATTTAAATATATATATAAATATATATATATATATATATATATATATATATTTTTAAGTAAATCTATATCCGTGTCTTTTAATTCAAGTTCTTTTCTCTAAGTACACGTAAGTATTATATAAAGCATATCTTTGAAATATGAGGTCAGAATAAATGTGTATGAATAAATACGTAAAAAGTCAAAGAAATCGATTAAATAGTCTTTGAATAGGCTAAAAAAATGAATTGCTCGAGTCAAAGAAGAAATTTTTATAGTCTACATTTATTTCATGTTTATAAAAATTGTCGACGAGTGTATTCGATCGATAAAGCTTAATTCTGAAGAAATTTTCAGTGATATATGACCATTATTCTAACCAAGTTTAATGTTTTATACGATTTGTTTGAAAAAAGAAGTTTGTGGCACGTTTCTTATGCTAAAGTTATTATAAGGATTGCTTTACACCAAAGGAGTGATTTGCTTCAACGCACGCGCGCGCACACACACACACATATTATAACGACCATTTTTATCACATATTTATTTCAAAATCCGTTTATCGTAATTGTAAGAGAAAATGCTTGAAAGTTCAGAACATTATATTAAGGGAAAATAGCCGATTATTTTTGGTAAAATAATTTCAAATCTAATTAATATTTAGTATCGAAATGAAAAATGCGTTTGTAAATTATGACGATCTTGAACATAGAAGTAGCACAATTTCCGTGCGCTTTCAGAAACTATAAATTTAATTGAAATATTTTCAATTTGAACTTGTAACGTGATAACAAATTTAATTAAAATGTAACACGAGAAGCATATTTATTAATTTACGATACACTTTTCGAGTATTGAATAAAACAGCTCTGCTGTGAGATTATGCGAGATAATTGTTAACGGACTTCAAACCAAATTGCATAAATTTCATAAAGAAATTTCAAAGACGCTAAGAGTAAATTGAAACAAGTCACATCGAGTCGAGTGTCCTTAATAATCGAGCCAAAAAGAATATGTAAGGGCGTAGCGTCGATTAAACTTTGCCACGATCTAACGCTTTTCTTACCATTTACGGACAATGTCCAACGCCATACGCACGCGCACTTATTAAGGAAGAAAGAGGAAATGTTCGCGCCGCTCCTGATATTCTCCTTCTCACGTTCTCCTTGAATCTCCCCCATCCTTGAACCATCGGGACTTCCTCGCGCGCGCGCGCGCGTTTTTCAGCGGCACGCAGATATTACGGCACGGCATTTGCATATCTCGAGCACGCGATCGGAACCGACAATGAAGCGCGAGCTTAGGACGCAGCCGCGGGTCACTCGCACCTCGTCCTTTCTCCTTCGCGAAGCTCACGTGACTCGGAGATCCGCGAATGCGGAAATTAGAGAGCGCTGATGGAAACCTCACGGGAATGAAGAATGCCCCATCAAATGATGCGAAGTCGTCGAATGGCGAGGTGGCGAATAAGTACTTCGCTCTTAATTTTCTAGACATTCATCAAGCGCAAACGGAAATATGCGCGATTCGCTACGTGATTACTGCCCTCGCAATAATGCTCTCGTGTACTTTTTAATACAAATCTCATTTCATAAATAAGGAGGCGAAATTGCTAAAATCTCTGCTGCTTTTAATCAATATTCTATGAGACTATGTGTCTCGCTTCTGATGGAAAGATGTTAATTTAAAAAATGAAACAACGTAATTTATCGAGTAATCCACGTTGCTCGCGAACTTCAAAATTATACATGTAAAACATTATAATTAAGTCCACTGGCTCTTCACACATAAATTACAGCGAGCCATATCTAACACGTGAAATTCAACGTTTAATCATAAATGATCTGCAACTTAAGGCGAAGTCTTTTTTTTTAATTTTTAATTTATTCTCAAAAACTATATCCGTTAATCCACCGTCTAATTATAAATGCTGAATTAATATTTAACTTGATTATTATATTTTAGTATAATTTCTAAACGCATTTAATTTTGCGGCTCTTATCATTTCAGTTTATTAAATTCAGTTTCTAGAAAAGCACTTGAAAACAACCCCACGGAATCGTTATTTTCCTTTCGCAATGTAGTATACATACGAAAAGTTTGTTGTAGCGCACACGGAAATGCGACTTTCGAATATTCTATTTTAACCTCCACGGATATATGAGATGTTACATTACGCACATAAACGCGATGATAAGGTCCTTTGTCCTGACTATAATGTGTAAGCTAACCACATAAATTTTATTCCCTTTAAAGTAGTCGATGTAAAAACTTGACTTGACTTTCATCAATAATGGGAAGCATTGTTTTATTTTGAATTTTGTTATAGAGCTATCTACCGTATAGAGATATTTTTTATAAATAATGTAAAGAATCATTTAAAAGATTTTTCTTTTATAACTTAAAGGTGTCAATCCATTGTTTACATAATTATTTAATATTTATATTATTACTTTCTACTTTTCATAGTTTATTTTTTATTGGATTTTTACACTTAAATACAAATAGAAGTTTCGTTCGAAAATAAGTATTTTTCATGATTATTGCAGAACACATTTTACTTTGAAGAAAATTACTATATTTGAAGGGAAATAATACATGCTATCTTTAAAGCTTATACTTATCCTTGTAACGAAATTACTATGTTTGTATAAAAAAGGAATATAACATTTAAAAACATATATAAATACGTCTTCAGCTTTCTGCTACTAATGCAGTAATTTACTTATAATAATCTATAAAAGTATTTCCAATCGATACATGCAACGTCGAAAGAAAATTAAGTTTACTAATGTTAGTCGAACGTACAGTAGCTTCCTTGTAAAACAAATACAGACTGAATTGTAAATAATATTATGCAATAATTTGTTATTAATACTTATATATTTACTGTATCAATAACACTTCATCTTTGAAGATTCCGTAAGAATTTAGAAATTTTTAAATTTCAGCCGCAAAACTATATATTTAATATAGTTCTCATTTACATATTTCGGTTAAGTATTTTATAAAATAAACATAAAACAAATTTTTCAAGAAACACTATAAATACCTCTCTTGTAAATTTTACTATCTCATATATTCTTAACATTATGATTTATATGAAAATTCAGATATAAAATGAAACTAATGATACTGAAAGTATTGTAGAAGTTATTGCTGATCTTTTTTTTGGCTAAGTAATTTTTCAGTACTTTGAAAACTTTAAAATAATGCATTGATCCATTCATTGGGCATTGGGCATCAACAAATGTGAGTGTACGTATATTCATCTGAGTATATGTTGTACGACTTTATAATTAACCACGTAGAAACAAAGTTCACTTAATATCCACTTGGCTAATTGCATCAAGTTCAATTAATTGCTTCGTGTCATCTGGAGAATACTTGGCGATATTAATGCGCGAGCCTTACTTTATTAATCGGCGATCTTAAACCGTAACGTCCGGCATTCTCGACTTATGGTGACAGACACCAACCACCGTTGCAACATCGACCACCGTTAGGCGCTCATTGAGATGCCGAATAAAAGAAAAAGAATATGGTAAACGCAGAGCTCGGAACAGTCGTGGAAAAACGAAGGGGTAATTGCGCGAATACGCGCGTAACGTATTTCCGGCGCTTCGTGCAGCATCGGCCGAAGGCGTCGTTTCTCACGCGCCAGGTAATTTCGCGGCCTGTTAGTGGGTTCCTTTGTATGCATACACCTATTCAAATCACCTGAAACGGTCGCTCGAGCGTTGCGCTTCTCAATACATATACACTTTGCTTAATTCTCCGAGGTTACTACTGCAAGTCTACGAGTCCTCTTCTCCCTCTCTCACTCTCTCTCTCTCTCTCTCTCTCTCTCTCTCTCTCTGTCTCTTTGTTTATCCATGTGACATTTATTTTATCTAGTTTTCTTTGTAACTCGACCCTTTCCATTTCACAGTGTGTATGTGTGTATTCGTGCATACATGTGTCAAATTCAAATTGCATACTTTCAATTTTTATTACTGTTTTAAAAAATAATAGTTTCTATTATTTTAAAATACAAATGTACATCTGATACGAATTAATAAGTGTACAAGTATATTTGTTGTTTATTGAAAGTTGTTTATTTAAATTTATGTGTAGATTTACGCATTAAATTACAAATTCTTTTAGGGCAATAGATTTATATTTTGTTAGAAAGAAAGTACAAAATGACAAAGAGATGTTACTCTTATTGTGGAAACTACACCTGTTTACCAATGTAGCATCAACGAATGAACTTGTTTTAATGGAAATACATTTTTATTTTTACAAAACTTGGATTATTAAATTTTATAAATTTCGAATGAAATTTTTCTGTATCATAAAACGTTACTAAAAGAAACTTCATCAATACTTCATATATTTTGTGTATATAAGTTTTATATATTGGTTATAAATATTCATGGAAAATCTTTTAAAATTGTAAATCAGTTTAATATAAAGATTGAGTGATTGTATTATGCAACTTGGGCTATTGTTCAAAATTTTTAATTATAATAAAATGTAATAGAAAGATATAGTACGAGGATTGATGGAAATGAGTTTTGCGTGAAAAAATAAACGTGATTTATAGAGTAATATGTTAATATAATTTAAATTATTCGTATATTAATTCATTATATGCATCAGAATATTTATTTCAAAATTATTGACTTTAATTGTAGTAAACAAAATATACATATTAGTGTGCGTATGAAAAAGGTTCTTGTAAGACTGATCACAAGTATCACATCTTAATAATACCGATAGTATTACTTATCATCTTTCTCTTTTAACTTAAATTACAAAATAAAATTTTATCAAAATTATTTTAATAAATAAAGCTTAAAATTTAATTAATATCTATTCAAATTCTTTATGTAATAATTTAAATAAGAACTAAACGAATTTTAATATTCTATTAACGAAGTGTATATGTATATATGTGTATAAATGTTATTGTATTAATATCTTGGAAGGTTCGAAACAAATATCTTAATATTTTTAACATTTTTCAGATCGTTTAATCTTTCTTCGATTATTTGAATTGAATAATGAATTAATTGAAGCCGGCCAGTGAATTTAATTCCATGTAACAACCAACTCCTCTTTTTTGTAAAATAAGCCAAAACCCATGCAGGCTTTTCATTTACTGTCGGCTTTCAAAAGAAAAGGGGAAAACTACAGTTAATGACATAAATCCCTCTGAAATGCAAACTGTAATTTCGTAACGAATGAAAGAAGGACGAAAACGAGCAGGAGTCTGCAGCGACCGCAACAATGAACTGTTTTCAAAGAAAACAGTCGCATCGCTTGCTCGTCTCGCAGTTTAGCAGTTGCACGTACTTTGCTTTCAACACGATACCCACCTACGTCACGGGTCTCCAAGGACTCGAAACAGCTCGAATGAAAATTTCCCAGTCTGACAACACTTTTGCGCGACTCGAACACCCCAGAAAAGTCTTCTGCGCTCGCTTATGTATCTAACCCGTCTTATGATGTTCTCGCACGGACCCACGATTCTTCCACACTTCGCGAGATCGTCCTGGTTATAGTCGATTATATATTATATATTATATTCGACTTTTCATTACGAAACTTTATAATCACATATACTTCGGTAAATTCGCAAGCTTTTTAGCTTGTTTTTTTTCATTGATTTTCAAAGCCTTACTCTTTGCAAGCACTGTTAAAAGCAGCTACTGGAAATGTACAATTCTAATTTTCATGTATAAATTTTCATTATTTTGAGCCTTTAGATAATAGTCGTACGTCAAGGAAGTTTTTCAATATTGATAACGCAGGAAACATTTGTATAATTTTATAATCAGAAGTCCTGAAGATTTATTTACACATGCAACCCTTTCATTCTAGTTTGCAATTATTTAAATTATCTTAATACACCAATCCATAGTTACTGATAATTATTAAGATTGAAATATTAGTAATGGTATATCAACAGAATTCAGTAGTCAACATATTATACAATTTTATTATCATGTGACTCGTACAATTAAAGGGTCGTTCGATTGCCATTTCAGTACTAACGTTCAACTAATTAATTCAAATATTCTCTGTGCAAACAGATGGGCTATCATAATATATATAGAATTTAATTTATGTAATATCTGCAAGTACAAAAATATATATTTTTAAAGATTATTGAAAGTAGCATTTCTTCTTAATTTAATGTTTTTTAATTGTAATTTTATAAAGCATAAATTTGCTTGAGAAGTAATTGGCCCAATGAATGAATAAAATGAAATTAAGAATAAGAATAAGAAACTGTAAAATGACGCCTATTAATTTTCTGAGCCATCGGTTACCTCTAAAAATTTTCAAATACTTTTCGAGTATTGATTAACGAATAAACAAAATTTAATGCCTCTATCGACTTTATTACTTTTCAACTATACGGGTTCTCTTACTTCAGATTAAATTATTCTATTCTGAGGTTTAAATTTTAATAGAAACCAAAACTTTCTTTAAATACGTGTAAGCTTTAACTCAATAGTTAGATAATACTTTTAGAATATCGATAGAACGATAAAAGCTTGAGCTCTATTTTTCAGCCTATTCGTTGTAAATATGTTGTCTATAATCCACTATTAACAAAATAGATTGCACTATCATATACGTGGTCTGAATATTGTTTTGAAAGTTCAGAAAAGTAAAAATAATTAGGGACAAAAATGCAAATTCTACATTCTGACATAATTATGACTCAAAAGTATTGTGGGTTGTTCAAACCATTATATTATATAAAATATGATTTGACATGCATTCGTAGTGAACAACTAATAATATATTTAATTATGTAAATTTTTCTTAATATTCAAGACGAGCACTTATAAGATACTTTATTAATTCAAAAAATGGAATACTAGGTATTTAGCAGATACTATCATAACCCTTATAACAACTGTAGGAAGTTATAAAGTACGAATATGATTAACTTTTAATGTTAAGATATTAACAACTTGTGCAAAAAGTTGTTTCGCTTCTAGATTTATATACTTTAGAAACATATAACATTATTACATGATGCCGTATAAATGAAACAATGGCCTCCCGAATGTGATTACCGTCGCACGGAGTACTAAAACGCGTATAATGCCTTTCGCGAATAATAAATCTTTAAAAGGGTTGTAAGATTATTATAAAATTCTTCATTATATTATAAAATTTATCCTTTATTATTATTAGTTCTACTTAAAGTGATTAAAATTGCAAACACGAAGTAAGACTCTCAAGGCAATGAAAGTACTAGAATATATTGAAATATTCAGCTTTCGTACATTTTAAATAATATGCAAGTTTCAAATTATTCTATTAAGCATTTAGTATTGTTATCGTTAAATTATTTTAAAAGATAATAATTTAACGCCAGAAGCCATATGTCGTTACACGATCAATTCAAATATTATTGTACGCAGTGAGCTCAACGACTTTAAGTAGATTCCGTCCCTAATGATTCTAAAAATAAAAACAAGCTTCTGTTTCCTCAAGCGAATAGAAGCGAGTGGGATCCCATCCTTTTTATTCGACTGCTTAAGCATATACTTTGTCGCACATACATTATGAATGAATAGCGATTCATAATAATTGCAACCTCGTGAAATACACCTCGGTTTACCTATAAAACCGAGTGCGCGTAGGAGAGCGGATACTAAGGGGAAGGAAATGGAGAAGGTGGATGAAGAGGTGGAAGGTCGTCAACTTGGGATACGTGGCACGCTGTACTTGTCATTCTACAGACCTTATGCACCATATGTATGTACATGTTGGCGAGACAAACGTGAGGTGTTTGTACTTATGGTGGAAGCCTTGCCCTTTTCTATCTTTCGATCTTCTTTTTCACTTTTTCCTTCCACCTTGTTTCTCGTTATTATACTTTCCTTGCTACTGAAAATACGTTTATGAGAAACGTGTTTACAATGTATTACGTGAACCGAAGGAACTGTAAATAAAAGCACTACAATACTAATTATTACTTGATTATGTCAAATTTATGTACTCGCATAGAGAGAATAGACAATTTTACAATTTTAAACAGTTCTTATTCATAAACTCACTTAGTATTTCTTAATTGAAATAATTGATAATAATTGGTCGTACAATATAAAAAAATGAAACCATCAAGGCATTTAATTTTGAGTTAAGTATTAATCTAGAAACTGTTGTATTAATAAAGTCGTTTTTGAATATTTTTATTTTTTTACACATAAATTTCAAATATTGACATTGTATTTAAACATTAAAAAAAGTAGTGTCAAATAAACTTGAATAAGCTTAATTGATTTTATATTGAAAATTTATTTTTCTTACCAAATGTGCTTTAAATTAAATCAAGATTTTTAATCGCACCTCGTTTATTTAAGATTCACTTTCATATTGTCTTTCTATCTTCATCTTCATCAACATTGAAATTTAAGTTTCGAGTGTTTCTAAGACCCTGCGAATTGCTCTTTTTTTATCTTAGTTCTATGTTCAGCTTATCATACTGTAGGTGTTTTAATCGCAATGGGAAAATTTAATCTGGATTCCGCTAAACAGTAATATAACTTTTCCTATATTCCCAAATTAGGCACTTTCTTGCATTGTTTTGCTTTAAATATTATTGTAAAGTAATTATCGAAGGCTTCAAATTAACGTTGTTAACGTTTCCGTAGAACTTACATTTTAAATTCTTCTACAGCACTAACATTAATTATTTACTCATGATATTATTACTTCATAAATTCTGGCTTTCAAACTAAATACAAATAAACAAGACTTTAAGTATTTGTTCGATCAGCGGTCATTTTTATTTCGTGGATCTAATACATGCTTATTTTGTCCACTTATTTCGAAATTATTATTAATTATTAAGTAGGATTGTAGTTACTAAATCAAATATTTTATCAATAGTTTGTAATGTCTGCTTCATTATTTAATTTATGAATGATTATTTATTTAGCTTATTTTCTTTACCTCTAGATTTACCGATTTCACTACGCTGGATGCTATTTCTACATTTTTAATTAGACTCGTTTTACTATTCTCTATTAAAATGTAAATTATGTTTATAAATTATCATTTGAATCATATCCATTAAATAAGATCTTATTTTATAGTATAAATTAAATAATAAATTCCAAAATAAAATTTAATAACGATAGCACGTCGCTTTGATTTAATGCATCGTACACACACACACACACACACACACACACACACACACACATTTATATATGATCACTTGCCTATTTCTTGTATAACATTTATAAATAAACGATATGAGTAATAAAATTCTTCTGTAATTATTTATTTTACGCGTCTTAAAACTCTATTACATCTCTTTAATGTCTTTATTCTATGCTTTATACGTATATAAAACTTTATGGTTTTTTTACTTTTGAATAATAATAAATAAATTTTAAACCTATTTTCGGAACATAGCAAGACATATTCAAGTTACATGTAATTATGATATAAGTTCTGTCAAAATTTCTCCGTAGAGTTATCATTGAGCTTTCTTAAATTTGAAATACTTGGGAGAATTAAATGCCTGATATAACGTTACACGTGAAATACAAATAATAAATTTACAGTTCAGACTTTAGTATCTATAAATATAAGTTGCGAGTTTAGGTTAGTGTCATTGATTGCGCTAATAACTAAAAGAGATACAGGCACTTCCAGAATGCTTAGAGTTCTGCTACGTCGAGTGCCGTTATATTAAATCAAACGCTGTAGATCTAAAGTGAGGGCAATTTGAAAACAATTTGTCCGTATACTCGAATGCTGAGTATACGAACCGCGCTATCTGAATACGCAAAGATAAAGATATCGTAAACTTTACCGTAGACGGACAATAACACTATGTACTCGGAGCTGCCGTCGTTCCTTACAAATACAAAAAGTACAATAACGCTCTTCCCCTTCGTCGTCCATCCGTTATTTATAAGATGAAGATCTTTGGTCCTGGGTATATTTGTGCTTCTATGTGCAAGGAAACCAACAAATAAATTTCTCGTCATAAATTGGATTTATCGATACCGTGCGGAAATCCTTCTCTCTTGGTTTGGTTCTCTCGCCTTTATCCCGCCCAATGGTTCGCTGCATGTTCCCCATGGTCTATAAATGCTTCCTTACGCTCCCTGTCAACCGGATTATTAGCTCGGTCGATACTTATTCCACGCCTTAGATGAGTTGTTATCGCATGCGGTAAGTGTGCCCAGAGAATTGGTACATAAGTTCTGCTCATTTAAACCGGCTATTTATTCGGAATGAGCTTTTCGATTCGAGTCTACGATTTATACGAGAAAAATTTATGAAGCCTTAAGGAGCCGATCATCGATTTCAACTATTTTATTTATTATTATTGTTATTATTGTTATTATTATTAATGAAAGATAAATATTATTAACAGACGAGCTAGATTTTGTTGAAAATGTTCGTCTTATTTTATCTCTAGTTATCAATTATGAAAGCTAATTAGACTCAGCTCTAGACTTATATGTAAAAGTTTTTATTGCTGTGGAAACAAATTTGCTAACGCTCCTTTTCTCTCTGTTTGTCCGAAGTAAGCTAGTAAAAAATCTACGAAAAAAACTAAGAAAAATAATTAATTTCTCTCAAGCGTACTATTACTTCTTAATATACGTAAATGCATCTTACGTATGGTTGGTTTTTATTGCTATTAAACTCTTATGTGATATAACTGTCAGAGGTCGGGAGAAATATCGCATGACTATTTGGGAACAACTTGTTTTCGTAATACATAAAACTGGAATTTTCTAAGGAAACACGTGGAAAATCGTTGAATTTCGTGGACGTGTAACATCGACGTACTTTTAAGATTCTTTCAAGTCAATGAGCGGCTGGAACAAATGTACGTAGATTGATTTTTCTTGCATAAATTATTATGCACGAAATCTCTAAGTATCATAAAATACTAATAATATATAATTTTAATTTCTAAATATTGGCAACAGCTCCTCGCTACTTTCATATTCTCATTATACTCGTATTTATAATTCTCAATCACTGTTCTCACATTTCTGTAAGATCCTGTCTTATAGCAAATATCTTAACGAAAGAGAAAAACTATTTTAGCCATTCTCGTACGACGATTCGTAGGATGAAGTAAATTCTGACGGATGATCTCTGCATTCCTATTTCTTTCTATTCATTACTTCGTAGGCCTCTGTCGTAGTAAATCTAACTAGACGACAAAAATACGGGAACAATTTGTCGTGGTGGATTGTGCGTCGCTGTTGTCGCACTTTCGTCGGCGACTGAGAACAAATTGCGTTCATCCTTTCCCTTATCCTTGGCCTTTTCCCATCCGACAGAACTTTTGCGGAAAGAGACCAAGAATGAGAGAGAGATAGTGAGTAGAGCAGGGGGAGCGAGTGAGTGAGGAATGCAAGAGGAGAAGAAGTAGGAGTAGTGGAAAAGCACTTTGCCAAAACCGGCAAAGTTTCCACTGCGAACAAATGTGAGTCTCCGGATGTTTTAATCCCGGGGATGGCCAGTGATTTACGCCGCCCCAACCTTGTTGATCCCTTCCCTCACCAACACTAGTAATACCGCTACCTCTTTCTTTCTCAATCTTTCTTGCATTCTTTTTCTTGTTCTTGCTTACTGATCCGGATCTCAGAAGGTAAGGATTAAGATCTTACTTACATGATATAGTATAAATAATTTACTTTTTTAAAAAGAAATTTTATTCATTTTACCCATTGATATTGATACTATTTAATAAAATACCATTGTTGTTGAGATTTATTTTAATTTTATATTTATAAAACAATTATAACAATCATAACCATTATAATGTGTTTGTATTAAAATTAACAAGTTTTAGTTTGGAATAATTTTACTTCGTGTTTTTCACGGTTGACATACTTTTAATCGCATGATTTATTTTAACAAATACATACACTTTATTTAAAAAATATAATATAGAATGAATATAGATGCAATAATACTTTGTTTCTAGTAAATTACGGAATATTTCAACGTTGGAAATATAATATATACAAATGAACTCATAAATTTCATTTGCGAAAGTAGAAAAAATAATTAATTTATTATAATTTTGAAGCGATTCGTTGAAATTACAAATTTATCGAATGATAAAACACTTGTTCCTTTGACCAAAAGCACCGCCTAACGCACAATATTCATCAAGTGATTGGCTTTGTGACATTTCTGTACGATAGACAGCGATTACACAAGCAAATTAATCACCGAATCTGCAAACTGTATTACTAATTTTTAAATATATTCTATATCTGTCGGTGACATTTTTATATTTTCATGATAACCTAAAGTAAATAGATTATGAAAAATATAGCCATGGTAATAGAAATCTATCGATTTTTTCAGAAACACAAGTTGAGTTAGGCCACCTACTAATTCTGTAAACAATTATACCTAACAAATGATGAATGTGATAAATTTTTTATTATATTATACGCAGTTTTCATGAAATATATATTATCCTTCGATAATCATTTTAATTGAAAACTCTTTTATTAACTATAAGATTTAAAAACTATAAATGAGCTTACAGTGCAATATTCGTGACTTACTCGTTATTTAATCTTATCTTACACTCGTTTGTCCTTTTTCTATAATCCAGCGCTTCATATTTTTTACGAATCGTTGTTCGCAACGTATCTATCCGATCTATTGGTCGGGTGCCATATATATTTATTTACGAGGCAAAAGTATAGAGGCATGTCGTACGATGAGCACGAGGGCCTGATTTATTTTCGGCACTTTCCGTGGTAAAAGGTCTGTACTGGTTCGACGGATTTCCCCGTGTATTCAAATTTATGAATCGGCAGTATAAAAAAAGGAAAACAGCGACCAAAATGGTGAAGAGGGCATTCGCGAAGAAAGCGAAAAGTAAAAGATGGCAGCGTGAAGTCTTATGAGAGATATCAACGACAAGCGCCTGGTGTCGTTTGCTGTTTTTTACTTTGTATGTCGTGAAAATATAGGGAAATTTAATACTGTGGGCGGGAAACTCGTCTGTAACTGGATCCAGAGATTATAACTCAATTTTTCCAATATTTTTATTATGTTTGTTATTTTCCATTCGTTTTTATAAGAAATAGTTGCTTTTCAGGTGCGTAAATAGTAAATATAACTAATCTTGCAATTGCTCATAATATTAATAGTTTACCTAATTTGCGTAATTCGAATTAAAAAAATGTGATAAATAGTATTTCGTTAATAAGTAGATTACATTACATTTTTAGTTTACATTCTACAGAAAGAGATATTCAAAAATTGAAAACCTAATTATTCTTGTATAAGTGTAGAGTGTAGACGACATTTTTAACTCAAGACTTATGTTCATACTATTCCCACGTGGATTTCGAAAATTAACTTTACTTTACTTTCCTCACTTTACTATACACTTTTTTTGTAAACGATAACGAAGTATTATAAAAATAATTGTTTATTTCTTCTTAGGCTGTATAAATTTTGATCTTCATATCTCATGATTTTATATTTTTTATGACTTAAGCAATTAAAACCGTATTCAAGCAAATTTATATTAAAAATCAGTAACTCTGTCTAATTTTTTTACTTTATATGAATCGATAAATTAATTTCTCAATTATTTTAGTGAGAAAAACCGTTGAAATGGCAAAAGTATTTTTTCATATCTTAAAGTGAACACTGCATCTATTTATTAAAACTGAATTCTTATTAGCTGTATAACTTTAAGTCATGAACCAATAATAATATAATATAACAGATCATCAAATTTAAATAGAAACTAATTTTTTTTTAGAAATCTTTGTTCATTTCGATTTCCTAGGTGATTTAAGATAATTTATGCTAAAAATAAACGGTAGTAGAGCGAATAACATATAGTTGTAACATTAATTTTTTGTTATATCTCACATTTTGTCAAGATATTACTCATATAATATGAGACAAAATATTTTTCAAAATCAGAATAAGATATCTCAAAATCTAAGTTAAATAAAAATAAAAATTTTTCATTTCTTTTATATATTAATATAAAAGAAGTTAGGATAACTAATAAAAAACTTCTAAAAGAAAGTATAAATATTTAAATTTATACTTCTTTGTACAACAAAAAACAAAGGTTGTTATAATAAAGTGAGATAAAAATTATGTTTAAATACTATGAATTTGATTTAAATTTAATATAATTTATAACTACTACCTATATTATAATTCAATTTATGCTAAATTTCATAGATGAAGTAAGTAGTAGCTAACGTGATTCCTCAAATGCTTTCCATTATATCAGGTTACAGGAGTGATTACAATATGAATTTTAAAACAAAAGTACATTTGAAACACTTACATTTGTCATAAAGAAAATAGAAAATAACAAATAATTCAACTAAAAGTTCCTGATATACTGAAAAATAATACACCCACATAGACATATATAAGCATATGTCAATTTGTTTTATTGAATTTCAATGTTCCACTTTGTTAAATTAAATTTTGTATGTGTGTTTTTGAAATTGACCTTATATTTTTCTAAATTTTAAGTCTTAAGATAGAAAACAAAACGATTTATCGCATCATACTGCACATTATTATGAACACCTGTTGAAAAAAATACATTTATTGATCGTAAATACCCCAGCAGAACTCAGATATATCCTGAGTAAAGGACGCAAGAGAAATAAAAGACATTATAACTCGAAGTCTCTTTGAAGCAAAAGAAAAAAATTGGAGAGTAAGACATCTCCCAAGTAGCTTTTCTTCAAAGCTTCGTTCTTCAAGTACCTGACATAATATTCAAAGCATCCACCACTCGTTCATTTACCATTTTTTTCTTCTTTGACTTTGACTTTTTCACAATGTTGACTTCATCCAAATGTTTTGTAACCAGAGGTGCTTTATCCTGATATTCTTTATAAACTAAGTCAACGATATTTTGATTATTACAAATAGCATTGATGCATATTGTATTAGTAGTCCAATTAAGCATTTAGACAAATATCATTTTTTACCATAAAAGAACATTATTATCAATTTTAACCTAATCTAAGTTATTTTCTCTATTTTACCAAATATCATAAATATTTAGCTATGATCAATGGAGAAGCTTAATTAGAAAATCCACGTTAATAAAAGTAAAGCACATCATTATTTTATTTATATTCGTAAATATAATTCAACTCGATGTTTCAATAACCTTAAACAATTTCTTAATACTCCTAGTACTCGACTTACTTATTTGGTTAGATTAATAAAAGAAGATGTAACTTCAACTTGATACTTAAATACTTATTGTCTTTACGAATAAGAAGGAAATTAATGTTTAGATTACATTAGAATAATAGATAACTTATAAAACCACATTTAATACATATTTCACACTAACGACCGTTAGAATATAAATAGAAAACATCATGAAATTCTATTAAATTTCCTACTTTCCTTTCATTTTTCACTTTCACTCTCATTACCTTGATCGTGATGCTCACCACTTTATCTACTTAAACTCTTTTAATATTATCTGAGACGTGCCTCTTCATTTCCCTTTCGTTCTCATTTCTCTGCTTTTATCTCCACTCGTCGAGGAGTTTCACGCCCGAGAAACGTTGCAAAGGCTTGGACCGTTTAATTGGGAATTTCAAAATCTTGACAAACAACCCTCCGAGTGGCTAAAGTTTCTATGCGCACTGACTTAATATTTTTCGTATGGATTATTTGAGTACTGCAATGATGTAAGGGAGCGTTTTCCTTATACATTTTGCATTTCGTTGATCGTTTCTTCCTCTTAAAGCAATTTGATGAATTCGCATCTCGCATTAAATGATTTTATGCGTTGAATAAAAACATGTAATATAAATTGAGGACTCAAATGAAAGCTGTGAAATTACTTTTCATTCGAAATCTCTTTCCTGTATTTGCGAATAAAATTCTCAGACTCACATAATTATGACTAATGAAAACTGTCGTTAAGAGAATTATTACTTTTAATTAATGTTTCATACATATTGATGAATCCCAAATAAATTCAAATAATTTTTTAAGATCAGACTTTGTATATTGTCTAAAATTATGTCATTGTTATCCTAGAAGTAAGGATCAAATATTCAAATAAAATCACTATACTTTTTATGTTCTATTTTAGGTTATTTTGTAGTTAAATAAATGAGATTATCTTATTGTACTATATTTATTGTACTATATTATACTTATTGTACTATATTACTTTTCTGTTTTTCCTAAGACAGATGATTATCACGGCTCTTTTAAGAACAGAAATATAACGTAATCATGTGCATCAGTATACGATTAGTAAACTAACGATTTTTAAAATAAATAAACTGAAAATGAAAATCAACATAATAACTTATTACTTTCTATAAACGTTTTCGCTCTTAATCGTATTACACGCTAAAATATTTTTTCTCCATTAGAATTATTAGAATATTCTATACCTAATATAAACGTCAATTTATTTAAAAAAAAGTAAATTTTATCGATATGGTAATGTTTTTTAGACAAAAATATTCCTTCAAATTAAATTTTGATTAGATTAGCTTATTAATTTAAATATGCTATAAACTAATACATCAATCATTCAACAAGAATATTTTACTCTGAAAACTAAATAAATGTACGAGACGAATGTTTTTTATATTTAGTAAATAATAAGAACCATTGACAATTAATACGACAGTGAAAATTAATCTGCTCGCTTGGAGTAACAATTCATAAATTCTGAAACTCTCCTGCGGACTCCTCTTTATTATTTGAAACAAAATAAATAAAGGCATAGCTATTGTTGTAGAATTTTAATATCCGGATCGCGCGACGTATCGTCAGACTTCATTTTTCCTAGATCTGGATCTATAACGCCTCATCAGATACGGAATTCTAAAAGTGGGTATCGTAAGATGCTTCGTTACACTTATTTCTTGATAAATGAATCCAATCATTTTTTATTTTTTATATTTGAAACTTTCGTATATATTTAAATTCCGTTATATCTGTATCAATTGATAATTAAACTCATAGTAAATAATGAAATTTACATATATTTTGTTCTTATTTAGTTGTTTAAGCTTTTTGAGTTTTGTTAAAAACATTGTACAGTTTTTGTACTCTTATATAAATATTTATCATTAATTGAATATTGCGGCACTTCACTGATAACATAAAAGTTTTAACTAACTTTCAACTTCAAAACATCTGTTCATTAACTAATAATTTTATCACGGAATATTACAATTTAAAAGTCCCCTATGCATTTTCATACATACTTTACATCATACAAATATAAATCTTCAACTGCAGATGGAAGTTTAGTTTTCTATATGCTATATTGCTCGTTTTCTACATAGAAGTCTCTTTGAACTAATAAGTTTAGAGCTATTAAATCTTTTATAACCATTTATCGTCTTTATATCCAAAACGTTCTTTTTTCTATTGTTCTAGACTTTTGAAATCTGGTATTATTCTAGCTGAAAATTCTAAGTTTTTAATTTTTCTTTCAGAAAAATTTTGTTTCAATTAAATCGAATATAAAACCTACTCAATTTCCTCATCCTTAATAAAATCGAAGAATGGACGAGCACCAAACTATTATTTCCCTCAAATTTAAAATTTTTACCAGTTAGACTCACCCAACTATATATTATTACGATGAACTTCTACTTTGCTTCTTTCTAATCCAGAAAACAAAGATACTTAAGATATTTGAAAATCTGGATCCTATGTAGATCCATCAACTCAATTTCAGCATCATCGTACAAATTGTTTCTAGTTTCTCTGGTGAATGTGCGTCTTGCAATAATTGTACTTTTATTTTAAGGCAAAAAATTCAACTATTCGAAATTTTATATTATTCGATCTGTCAAGTGGAACTTCATTAGTTGCGAAATAAAAATAATGTAACAACGTACATCCCTATTTACACGAACAACATTGCAAGAATCTGATTTATCATTTTCAGCTCTTTCCAATGTTAATTAGTAATTCAAAAGTGACTATTCATATATATTTGCTTCTCCTACGATTCAGTAACTTCCTATTTTCCCTTCCTTTGTATTTATTATTTATTATTTATTTATTATTTATTTTACGACGTTTATTATTTATTTTATTTTGTAATTTTTGCACTATTATGTACATTTTACTGGATTAAATATCTCCATAATATTGATAGTTAAAACTATTCACTCTCATTGTATTATAATTCCTTATCGTATTTATCGTACATTTGCATGTTTTCATGTCTCCTCCGAATCATAAAACTAAAATTTTTTACTTATTCAGAATTTTTATTATATATTCGTTCTAAACGCTCCTAAGATGATTCATGATTTTATTTCTATTAGAAACACAATCTGATTTAAATGATCATAATAATTTTTTATAATGTTTATTTACGTAAGTATTTTTCAATATAATCATTACATTGAATCCGAAAAGAATATGCCTTTCTGACCTTCAACTTTCTTTACCTTTATTAATTATGCTTCACTATTAATGACGCAAAATGAATCAACATTGGTAGATTTTGTATATACAGAAACTTACTACTTGATCATAATTCAAGGATCTTTTATATAGTTTAATAGCAGCTTATGCCATAACAAAACCCAATAAATGATTGCTTAACTGCTCTGCTATACCTGTTCATAATTCGATGAACAATTCGAGGAATCTGTTGCTACAGCCCTATAATCGGATTGATTTAAAAAGTTCATAGGATACTTTTGAAACATTAAGCTTTTGTATATCTAAAGCCTCAATTTATAAAGAAAAATTTCTACGATCTTTATAAGAATTGTAATAAACAATATTATTATTGCACCTATTTTCTTAGATTTATCACTTACTTACACTTACGTAAGCATTCAATTAAGAAAAAATGAGATTTAAATTCATAATTATTCTGAAATAAATCTAGCCGTTAAAAATGAACGAGTAAAATATTTTAGATTATGCTAATCTTTAAATGGCAATGGACATGTAAGCAAAAATCTAGCACATGTTTTCCTTTGCTAAAAATCAAAACAAACATGATATATACAAATGATTAATGCAAAATAGCCTCGATAAATCTCTATAAACTGTCTCTATTGAATTGTATTCAATTGAATTATACGTGCGTTTGCAAAACGATGACATTAACATCGATGCTGGAAAAGATTTTTTTATACGTCACCATAAGAAAGTTGCATCATTGAACAAATCCTGTATGCTAAAAGAGAAAAACGTATAACTAAAGAGTAACCGAGGAAAAAGTTATGAAAGACGTAAAAAGAGAGAAACAGAAAAAGATAGAAGGAGAGCTAGAATGAGACACAAAAAGAGAATGAACAGCTGGTTGTGGCAAGAACTAAATGCCGGAGTAAAAAGAGGAAAAATCGATGGTGTACCAGTGGTTAGGTAGAAAGTTTGACGATAAACTTCCAAGGTTCAAAGGCGAAACTCTCGCTATCTCTCTCTTTCTTTGATCATTCTCTTTTTCCCTCCCATTCCCACTCTGCTAGCTCGCTCGCTCGCTCTCTCTCTCTCTCTCTCTCTCTCTCTCTCTCTCTCTCTCTCTCTCTCTGTTGTTCTGATTATGTATGCGTATATATGCGAATGCATTTGTATGTGTCTTCCCTTTTGTGTGTTCGCTATAGTTTTTAATCAAGAATGAGTGGACGAGTGTCGATCTAGGACGTCCACATGGAAAAGTGATGCTAAATTCAGAACGCATGGATAGAATATTTACCTGTCGAGATATTAATAGGAAAGAATTATGTGCAGTGTAATAAATTATTTGGATGCTTCTACATTATTTTTAGTTTAAAATAATAATAATAATAATAATTTAATAAATTAATTTAAGTAAATAAAAAAAATTTGTATTACAGTTTATTCAATTTTATCGAAGTATATCAGATGTCTATATTTACTTATTTAGACGCGTTTAGTAGAGTAAAATATTTAAATACATTTTTAATAAATATAGAATCATGTGATTGTAATTTGCTTTCTTAGTATTAGAGAAAACAGAATTTATAACCAACACGTGACATTTTATATTAAAGCGTCATATTTTTATGCTAATTTTAATTACTTAATACTTACTACTGATGTTATTAAATTAGTAATTGAATTAATATTAGTTAAAGTGCAAATTAAAAAGCTTAAACAGGATAGAGTTTCATCTTTTTCTGATATCGCTAAAATTTTATTCCAATGAGATTTAAAATAATTCAAATAATTTTATTTTATTTATAAAGATATTAAGAACTCATAACATTCATGGATGATTTACTAATACTGAGCATATTAATAATTATTATATAGTATTAAAAAAGTGATAAGAAAGGAGGGTGAAGATTGTTCATTTATTTTCGGCTTGTTTACAAGAACTTAATGGTATAAGTTTAATATCACAAAAGATTCTTTTTTCTTGTTCTTTACTGATAATTCTTAATTGACGAAATCAGTTAAAAATCAGCTATTTTGGCCAGCAAACAACTGGATTAAGAAATAGCACATTGAACATTATTATACTTGTGAAATTTTCCAATGGATAATTCAATCAGTTGTGTCAAATCATTAAGACATAAATGGTAAGTAATAAGTGTAATTTCACAAAAGAATTAGGATCGCATGAAGGAATCTTACCGTATCCAGGTACAAAGGAAGCGAAGAGAAGTAGTAGTCACACGACCTCACAATATCATCGGGAAGACGCTTTGCAGTAATATTACTAGCAACGCCACTATAGTTTTCCTTTTCTATGAACCCGACGAGGAAGTTAGTTAGTCATTGTGGCTTGCTACTACCTCGCGAGGTATTAATGTTCCGATAATAAACTTAGACGGCTCACTAAGTAATTTCTCTATGTCTCTTTATCTCTCTCTCTCGCGTTTTCTCTTTCTGAATTTCCATCTACCTAGCTTGTCTATGCTTCTCTCTCTCTCTCTCTCTCTCTCTCTCTCCATTTACCTTAATCTCCTTCTCTATATACCTATATATCTCTTATTTCCTTTAACTTTCTCTATAACACTGTATCTATATCTTTTTCGTTTTAAGTATTTCTGTCTAACTACTTAACTATCTCTCTTCGTGTCTTGTTGCTGGAACATGGAATACAAGTGTGACTAGGTGGACTAGGCATACTTATTGGTTGGACAGCGATGCAAGTAACTACTTGTACATAAGACTGTAGTTGTATGTTTAAGAACGTGGTAAAGCCAAAATCCCCTCAATATACTTGTAGCGGAACAGAACTACGGAGTATTCAATAACACAGACTACACAAATTGAAGTGACTCTTGGACTCAAGTCCATACAGCGTTTCTTGTATGAAATATATTACTTCCGAGCGCTTAGTATATCAAAAAGCAACAAATGAATTAAAGCACCAATTCTTTTCGAGAAAACCTTCTTTGCGTATAAACAAAAATGTATTTATATTTTCCCTTTTTTATTACTGATAACAATAGTTTAAATAAATGTCAAGTGCGCACCTTTAAAGTGTGTGTTAAACACTAACTTTATTACTAATTCAAAGTATTACGTGATAATAAGCTAATAATCGTTTGATGCAGTTATTATTTTCAGAATTGCTTTTCTCTTCTTACTATATAAACTGTATAATATCAAATATAGAATATGAAATTATTGTTACGAAATATATTGTAATTTCTTATATATTTTTTTATTTGCCAATGTCCTCGAGTACAATAATGATTATTAAGGAACTGACTATATTATTATAATAATAAAAAAATCGTTTTATTTAAATAAATAGGTATTTATTATAAATAACAAATTGAAACTACTAATTTATATGTGACATTACAAAGAAACAAAAAGAAAATTATTGCGTGTCTTGACTAAAGCAAAGAATGATAAATTATTTCGTTTGATGTTTTCTCTCTGTGTGGACGTTTTTTGTGACTATCCTTTTATAAAAATGTAAAGGTTAAATGACAGATAGTAACAATTAATACACTAATAGAACATAAATTATCTTTTTTGTACAAAGTAAGTATACAAGATATACTTGAATTGCATTATTTTAGGATGAAAAACTATAAATTTATGTTCCTCTGTAGTATTATTATTAATATAATTTATAATAATCAAATATATACTTAAAAAATATACATTTTATAGCTAATTTATTAAACTACTATACAAGTGCTACTAATCTAGTAATTTAAGTAGGGGTTCAATTCTATCTTGAAAATTAAAAATAAAAAGATATAATAGTCGGAACATTGCTAAAATTGGAATAAAAAATTCGGCAAAAGATTGAACGGCAAAGAGTAGTAAATACAACGCAAACTTGAAAAACTTTTATTGGAACTTACTTAGATAAATTGAAAAATTGTATCTTAAATCTGTACAACCCTAGAACAAATATTGACCAAATTGTGAGCAACATTTTGGCCAAGACTTCACTACTGATTCAAGACATGAATTAATTACTACGGGCTTTCAAGAGATAAACATACCTATAGGTTCAATATATTTTGATTAATAGTCTAAAGCTCTCGTAAATTCTCTATTGAGTGTGTATTTTAACTTCCATTACATTAATAACAATAAAAAAGCTACATAAATAATTATGAATAGTATTAATCATGTAAAAAAGATGAGATTTTTATCCGTACTTCGCTTAAACACATACTATTTCGAATTTATTTCCTTATTTTGAGCTAAAAAAAATATTTGTAAATCAACAAACTGGTGCTCATACGTTAATATGAAATTAATATAAAAGCTTATTACTGGTTTTAAAATATTTCATTTATTTGAGGTACACATAATTTGAGATAATAATAACAAGAACTGTAACAAAAATACAAAATAATCCAATTTTTCATAAAATATTTATAATGCAATTTATTAGAAAATAAATGTATTACGTAGTGCGATACTACACAGAGGTCAATTTTATTCAATTTCTCAATTTCTATTTAAATTTTCTAGATGAATATATTATTTTATAAATTGGAAATGATTAGTCTTTCGATAATGAAACTACAAAAAATTACCATCATACATAAAAATACTTCATTTCTAATTCGCAGAAAATTCAATTCTCTGAATTTATTATTGTTCTTATTATATTCTAATTCTTTAAACTAATGAAATTGATTAAACTAGTATGAGTAAATATATAAAGTAAATTTCTTAATTGCTCGCTCTCATTTTATTACATTTTCATGAATATTTTATAGTGAATTAATGAATGATAAGTGCTAATAAAATATTATTATAAAAATCAAAAATACCAATGTTATTGAGTAACATACCACTGTCATAAAATTTACACAAAAAATAAAATATATTGTAAATTAAAAAGGCAGAAATTTCGAAAAATGATTAGATTGTTTAAAAAGTAATTTTGTGTCTTCATAGAAAAATTAAAGGTAATTTGTTTAATACGTAGAATAATGTAATACATTGTAATATCTTCCTGGGAAAAACAAAGTTCTACACTCATAGAAATCGTTCATTCTACCTTACAAAAATTTTTCAAATACTTTCATATAATAGAAAAATTAATAATCTTATAGCACGTTGATAAATTGTACTACTATTCTTAATAATTATGAGATTATTTGATAGTAGATTAACGAATATCGATACTCTAAATATCTATATATAGAGCTTATCCTTCTTTTGATGAATATCTGTCAGTGATATCGATTGAACAGGGTTATCCTACATTGAACATGACCGCTTATGCTTAAGGATAATGGAAACAATCTATTCTTCGTTCCTTTTTGTGATTCTCCTGTTTGATCATCTTCTTTGTATTGTAAATGTAAATCGCAAATGAAAATACATGAAATGGAATCAATTTCTTTTCAAAATCGTGTGAAACTTAATCGTCAACTTCTGAATCAGAGTCGCTTAAATGACCGTGTGTTGTCCACTTCAGTAGATTCAATTCCCCGACGATTTGTCGTATTGTTATGCAATGGTTTGCATCCACCAATGCCGCTTTTGTCTCTTATACTACATGTTCAAACGATATTCCGTATACTTAAAATTAATATACGCTTATATTACTGTATTTGCGTTATTCTTATATTAAACTAATATTTTTAGTATTACGTTTATGTCATTAAATCCCATATTTAAATGTCATATATTCGAACATTTTTAAACTTTGTTTTACGATTCAAATACCGTATTTTAAATATTGAGATTATACGAATGAACTTTAAGCATATATTATTGCATATGAATTCATATGAATAAAATATTTCGTACTTCAACAAATCAACAATATGTATTCTTTGATATTGGACAAAAAGGATCCTCTCGTATGAAAAACTAGATATTGATTATCGCTTTCAATATTATACGAAAATATCGAATAATAAATAACTCCATGTAAAGCTTCTTAATTTTATATATTATATAAATATTGTTAATGTTTTATAACTTATTTAATTAAACTCAATACGTTACTTGTTTACTTAAGTTGCTATATTTAATATAAATGACTATAAATAATGAATGGAATACTACTATGGATAAATTCAAACAAGTTAGTCAAGTGAAATATAAGAGATTTATCAACGAATATACTAAAATGTAACGAAGCTACAACATCGATGATAGACCATAAATAATAATTAATTACAATTATAAAAAGAGATGTAAGTAAGAGTCAGCAATCGCTGACGGTTCTGTGATTTTATAATCGATCTAGATAATTAAAGATTTTTCTGCTTTGCCGAACTCTTTCGAGACTATTGTAACTTTGTCTGCTTTCCAAAGCCATGTTGTTGAAAAATATACGTATGATCATGATAGCTGCTTGAGCCTAGGTATTATATTCAGAACCGCGAGGAGGAAATGAAGAAAATGAGTACAGAAGATAAAATGAGACAACGCAAGGACAGGGTACCGGACAGGGTAAGAAAAAATCTTACGCGCTTGATTTGCTTGTCGAGTAGACCGAGACGAACGCAGTCAACTATACGAAAATGCAAAACTGGACCTTCTGGACAGGAGATTGCGGTCTTACCTCTGCACCGGCATGCACTTTTTACGTAAGATATCGGCCTGTAATTACAAGCAAATATTGTGATAGAGAGATACAACAGAAGTTATTTTTAATTTTCTTTTTAATAAAATATTGATAAAAAATGCTGTATTGTGGTTAACAGAGATGTCAATTACAAGACTATCAGAATACCAAAAAGCAGATGACGTATTTGGTTAAGGATAATTACCAGACATTTATATTTTAAAGGCAAATTTTAATTTAATAATTAATTTATAGAAGAATTTTTTTTAAATAGATTTTATTTTACATTAAAAAATGAAAATTCGATTTAAAAATAATATTTCAACACCCACAAAATTCGTTGTATTTAAATTTGCAAGCACAATCATTACTCAAAATACATTACATTATATTATAGATTATCTAATATATTATATTATAATACATAAAATACAATACGTGGACTGAATGAACAGTAATTATTTTGGAATAGAACTTTTCGTCAAAGAATAGTGAATAATTACAAGCAATTACTGTCTGAATCATGTTTTAACACATATTAGTAACAATAATTATAGCATACATTCTTCATCTGAATCTTATGTTATGAACAATAACCTATATAGTATAAGCTCATGAATCACTTAAAATTTAATCTTGCTGACAACTACATATCCGTAGAGAGCTTGTAATTATTGAAAGAAATAAATCATATTTATTACACTCCATAATTTGAAATTTTTCTACACTACCGATTCATATAACAAATAGTATATTTTATTTGTCCAGATATTTATTTGTTTTATTTCTTCAAAAAAGAACTTTTATTATTATCAATTGAATGTAATCGCACGTTGAAAATTTTTATATTTTCGTCCACATTTCTCTGATTCTTATAACTTTGTATTGAAATTAATAAAAGGTACGTTAAAAAAGCGATCCCAACTCATTAAACTTGTATATTATAACATGAATATTCAACTTAGTAAAATTAGACGGTATTAAGAGTAATTAGAAATTAGAGATATAAATTATGTCAAACTTAAGATTAAGATACTTTAAGATTAAATTACATGTCAAGCTCTTTTTTACATAAAGATAGAAATGATCATAACTTTAATAGTTATTAAGATTTATCAGTGAAATAAAATTTTAAAGCTTTCTTATTTAAATTTGATAAAAAATGTAAGCGTATGGAACAGCGTTACAAAAGCTTAATATTCAAGAGCTATTTATATATTGAATATACATTGAATTTTGACTGCAGTCGTCATATTCATTCTAAATTCGCACAAATATTTGAACATTTATATTAATAGCAGAACATGAAACACATACTTGTCAATATTAGAAAAGTATTAAAACATAATGCAATATTATTACCAAATAGTAAATATTATTGTACATAAAAAGAAATAAAAATCGTGATTACAAAAATATATTTGTATTCAATTTGGTATGTAATAAATTGGTTGCACATTTTTCATAATCAAAATATATAAGCAAAAATTATATATTAGTAATGGTATTGGTCATATTTCCTCTACATTTATAACTATTACTACGAACTTTTATAAATTATTTATCGTTTGTAATGGATATGCTGTTAAACTGCTTAGTAAAACATTATATTATAAATATACCGTAATATTTATGAATGATTTGTTACGTACAAATTTATTAAAAATCTCCATTTTCAATATCTTTAGTTGTTGATAAAAGAAAGACTGACAGTTTTTGAACCGACTTATTTCTACATTCCAAATACTCTTCAAATATTAGATAGAATACATGTGAATTCTAAATTTTTTTACATTTATTTCTGTTTAAGTCGTTTTTCCAATTTTGTACATCATCTATCAAAGTATATAATTTACCAACTAAATCATTGCGATATTTTTGAAATACACATATTCAGAGTATACGAAAATTCATCCAAATATCTTATTCTAAATTGTTTACGATTATAAACAATGAAAAGCAGATATACGATAGTATGCGTAATTATGCTATAGCAGTGTTATTAAACACGTACAAATATCTATGTTATTCGTACAACAAGAGAATATAGATTCTTAACTGTTATTGAACGTGTATCTTTGGTAAACATTAGGGTTGATCATTTTATGTTCTTCTAAAAGAAAAGTTAATAGAATAATTAGTCTCAGTTTTATATATGCAGTTATATTTTGATAAAATGTTTTCATTATACAGTAATTATTAGCTATTTCCTTTATTACAAAAAGATGACTTTAATGTTCATTAAAAACATAAAAATTGTATGAGTAGATTAAAATAGTATTTGCAATAGGAAATTAAGAAGACTCGGTAATTCTTAAAGATATTCCTAAATAAAAAATCTAAGTTCGATCCTCTAACTAGTTAATTAGAAATATTCTATATAATATTTCTTATTAATAAATACATAATTTTTTCATCATTTTCAAATAAGTTATCTATAAAAATATCCAAGGACGATATCATTTGCATTTCGAAGTATATTAGTATAAATATTTGAAAAAACGTTTCTTCATTTATTTTAACTATTTAATTTCGTAATTTTTAAAAGCACTTTATTTTATATATTAAATTATCTGTACTTCCATATAACTCATTTATTATAACACAACATCAAACAATTAGTAAAAGGGTTTCCTCTCGAAAAATAACTTAATCCTTTTGTCTTATTCCACAGTACTCTATTTTTACTGACAGCTTAGTGTTTGCAAAATGAACAACGTAAAACCAGGAATATATATACATAATGAGTTAAGAGTATTCAACTAATAGTATTTTATTCGTTTTATTTAATATTATCCTTAAATCTACATTTATTAATAAAAAAAAAAAGATTAGGTTTAAATTAAAATTTCAGCAAGTAAATTTTTAATGAAAAAAAGTAATGAAAAAATATTTCAGAATTAACATTATTTTTCTTTTAAAATAACAGTTTCGAATCTAAAATATTCTATAGTTATCGATTTTTCGGTATTCTACAAAATATCATCAGTATGTTAAAATATAAAACGTCACTATTTTCAAAAATTTGCATACAAATCCTTTATAAAATATATATTTTTATTTAATAAAAATTTAATCTCTCGTACGAATATATGCTTTCAACAAGAGTATATATACTTAGAATTTCAGTGTAAATTAAATGTTAAGAAATATTTTCTCAAAATATTCTTTTCATTTCTAATACTAGAATATTAGCAGATTGAATTATTGGTTTTAAATTTGTATTTTAAAAGTATTTTAAAATGTAAATACTTATTAACTCCAAGGAAAAAGAAGATTTTTGCTACGACGATCATTGCATTTCACTTTTTGCTCATTTCTATTTTTATCGGCACGTGAACTTTATTGTTTCTTTTACTTCGTTGATCCTCACTATTCGCGTGGGTAATTGGATCAGCGTTAGGAACGAATTGTCCCTAACGAGGACGATCGAAGTAAGTCCCTTGAGGTCTAAACCGAAGTCCAGTTGAAGCTGGCCTTAGCGATGTATCATTCTTCCATGCTATTCGCTCTTTCGATTGCCCTTTCTGTCTTTCATTTACTTGTCTCTTTCTCTCTTTCACTTTCAGTATTTATCTAGCTATCTATCTATCTGACATTTGCAGATATCATACTCGGTTCATTTTGTAATTGGATGTCGCAATACCATAAAGGGAGCATTGTATACAAAACGAGCTATTGACACTAACTAGAGAATTCCATTGAATTGGGATAAAGATAGTATTTAGAAATTAAAAATTTGAAATTTCAATTACAATACGTTTGCGTATTTTCATACAGTATAATATTGAATAGATTGGTAAGTCTAGATATGAAAACTTAGTTTTTTTAGTCAATTTTATTTTGTACACATGTTTATGTTCTCGTTTCTTTGATATTAATATTTGAAACTACTCCAACTAATTGCAATTCCAAAATTCTTATTCAATTAAAATTCAATCCGAAGATATTATTTTTCTTATAAATAATTACAACTGCAATAATGCTTGTAAAAATGACTTATGCTTATTATAACAAATTTATTGCACTTTTAAATTCTTCTATTAGATGGTAGTGGTAACTGTTGCAATTGTTGAGATTTTATCTTACTTTTCGCGAAGCTTTAACGTTGGTAAATACGTATTTACAAATTATGCCTGTAATATGAAATTTATTAATAAGCACGCTAAACTGCGGCCATTAATTAGAACGTAATTTATTTTAAAATAACCTTGTAGACATATAATTCAATGTAGTGTTTTAATATTACACGAAAGCATGGATAATTTAAATAAACTTTCTATTATGTTTGTCCTCGAACAAATGCACGTATGCATAAAGCCACTGTTTTGTTATTTACCTTGTTATTTTTTAGAGAATAAGGCGATAACATGGTTTCTTAGCCTGTTCATATTGACGCTTTATATTCTAAAGAATCACGAATTACTTGCTTCATACTCAGAAATATGTAAAAAAGTGAAAGAAGCAGCGAATAATAATATCGGCTGTTGCGATCATCCCCGTTATCAGCCGCCAAGGTTGCTTACGCCTTTTTCAATGCACGTCTCAGACTACACATACACAACAGCTACGACACAATGCATATTTATTCACCTTTGCGCGATAACCATCCACGACGCTTGCAATTCTTTCATACACGTGACAACTAGTCTACCACCGCCCCTGTTGAAAGGATCCACCTCTCTCTCTCACTCGCCACCCTGTATACCGTCTTTCTCAAGTATACGCCAGCGAGCAACGCGTTAAGTGAGTCTTTTTACTCGAGCTGCTTTTATGACAAACTCCGGCGTGCTTCGGTTGGATTTTAACGCGCGAGCAGATCGTAAAAGGGTTGCCCTGTGCTGTAGTTCTTTTGTTTCTCTGGGAGATAGAGACTCGCGCAAGTGTCCCGGGGAGGGAAAGCAGGAATTTTTGTTTCTTCGACGCTGGAGTAAAGTAAACGCAATTGATTTAAGACCATTTGAATCATATAAGCCGAGCGAACTAAGCCTACACGGTCTGCTAAGTCCTGCAGATTGTCTTAAATGCGATCTTTAGGATGAAAAGTTTAAACTCACTAACATTTCGTTGCATTTAATGAAGGTATACCTATTCATTCTTACGGGTGGAAAGCTCGAGAATGATAGCAAAGATTTATACGTAGACGACGGTTTTCTTTTATATTTTATAAACAAGAAATATTCATTTCCATGTTTCGGAGCTTATGCTTTTCAAATCTCCTTTTAAATGCTTTCAAGTCTTCAATTATCAATTGATTAAAGACATAAATTTATACATCAGAAGAATCTTTAAAATTTATTTCGTAATGACATAAAATTAAAATATCGAAATATTCATCAGATTCAATATTGTTTTTACACATATTCAATAACTATTCTACTATTGAATCACATAATAATAATTTAAAATCATGTTAGTTTTGAATAATATATTTCTTCTCCATTTATTGGTTGCTGAACAATAATTCTATCTAATAAAAAATTCAATTTAATCCAAGTTTAATATACAAATATAACGAAATATACCAATGTTATAATCCTTGAACATATGCTAATATAGTGCTTAATAAACAGAATTGAAACATTAAAACGTATAATGGAGTTCAAAATCGTAAATCTTGTTAGTAAATATATATATATATATATATATATATATATATATATATATATATATATATAGACGAATTCAAATATAAAATCTGAATCTTAAGAAATTTTTACAAATTATAATTATTTTACAAGTCGTGGAAATTCATGTCGAGTATTTTTAAAAGTAATGACAAAAACTTAAAATTTAATAACTTGCGGTATTATAATTTTGTAGATTACAAATTCCAAAAATAGCTCAATTTCTTTTATTGAAAATAGAAACATAAAAAAATTAAATAATACGTAGTTTCTTAAACGTTCAATACGTATTCGATTGATTTTGCAATATATTGTAATTCACTAAAATCTAAGAAACACTTTTTTTGTAACCAGTAACCTACCATAGTATTATGATATTACTTTTTCTTCATTATGAAAATATTTCTTCAATTAATTTTATAAAAGCAAGTTTGTACTTTTGTACATGAAGCCATACAGTCAACATCCAGAAAGAATACAATTTATAAAATAAATACCATTTTAAAATAATCAAATTAATACTGTGATAATTATGAAATTCGTTATTTATTTATGATTTTAATAATTTCAAAATAATGAAATATTACCAAATTTGTATCATTATTTAAAGAATATAAATATGTTTCAATATTATCGCAGCCATAAACCATTGAAACCATTGAACAACAATGATTTACATCACAGAAAATAGATAATACATAAAGCCTGCGTATTATTTCACTTATATGAAAACATACGATCTTAATTACACACTACAACTCTCTATTTATAATAAATTGTTTTTTAATTAGACAATTTGTGTAAAGATCTATATGCGCTGGATTTTTAACTATATGAGTTCCACTGCTTATTTTGATTAAGAAATTATCTTAAACTAGAAAAATTAATTATCACTTGCGAATAAAGTATTCATGAATAATAAGTTATTCATCCTTGTATAATGTATTATAATATTATTCAATATAATCAATTACTTGCAACATAATTTGCATTTATAAATAAAATTAAGTTTTATTATAATTACGTTTTATAACAATTAGGACGGTTTCAGGTGAACTACAACAAAATTCTTCCTTGGTTAGTAATAAATTATGAAGTAGGTGAGGAGTTTGTAGAACATTATTTCATCATATCAGCTCACCCTACTTTAGACTCTTAATGGTGTGATTTCATTACTCATTATAAATCATATTCCACTCATAGTGAACGAAGCTCTCTATCCTAAGAAATTAAATGCGAACGAATTACAAATTCAAGGAATATAACTTAGATACATACAGTGAAAATAACAAATAATGTGCTAACGCATACAACTAGATAGAGATTTAGATTTATATATCACCTTCATTTACATGAATGTTAATATTATATAATAATGATTTCAAAATACCCTTGATGTTCTATAGATTTGGAATAGACAATATTTGAAAATTTAGTAGAAATACGTTAGAAACAGAAAAAATTAATAATCAATAATTTTTTTCATATTCTCGTCTATTTTCACGTCCGTATTAAATGATATACGTCCATTTCTCTTCAGTTGTCACTTGAATAGACTTCCACTAGATTTTCTATGGTATATAGTTCTACGCGACGTATGATTGCAAGTGTGCTTTGAACAAAATTTTCCGCTCGAATGCATTGAATATCCCCGTCTTAGTACATAAAAAATTTGAGTTATAAACGTGAATGCAATCGAACGAAATATTTTGTCAAAAATCAACATCAGAATACTATGATTCATCAGTGCTTTAGTAGGTCATCTTCTCTTTTGTTCATTTTTTCCCGCATTCGCACACTTTTGAAAACTTTAATTCGATTTATTTTTACGAGGTAAGTGAAAGAAGAGTGAAAAACCCTGAATCATATCAGCCAAAATTAGCGAGAAAACTTTGATGGAATGGGATCCAGGCAACTTTCCGTTTTCTGAGTGCACTCTTGAAAATTAAACGCGCTCGCATAGGTAAGAAAGTGGCATGGTAAAAGACAGAGAAACGTGGTCGCAAATGTAGGAAATATTGACCGAGACAGATCTAAATTTTCTCTTGATAATAATGTCTTAGATGCTTAGTTTATAACAAGAATCAGAAATAATATATAATGAAGTTTCTATTGTGCATTTGTATGTTTTCTATTAAAAAATCTTTTTTCATTCGAAAAGTACGATACAAGGTTATATTTCAGAATTCATATTATTTACTTAAACATCCGTAAATTTGAATCAAATTCATTATTTCGAGAAACATAGATATCAATTTTATTGAGAAACTTGTAGGATTTTAATTACAGTTTAGATTTTTGTAAAATATTCTTTATAAATATATAAATATTGGAACGTATGTTTCAGGTCTTTTTTCTAAATATTTAATATCAATTATCCCTAGCAATTTACTAAATTGATTCTATATTAAACAAGTTGAATGAAAAAAACACTTCAATTTATGTAAATCCAAACATTACTAATCCTCTGCAATGCAGTAGCATACTGTTACATATAGTTTTAAATAAATATTTTAGTAATACTCTTATGTGATTGATAAATAAAATTAACGCTTTCGTAAGACTTTAAAGATAAAGATACATAAAATTTGCCTATATGCAATGGCTTAAGAAATAATAAGTAAGAAATAATAAAATCTACGTGAGATAGCATTATTAATTAAAAAATTTTATAGAATTCTCTCGTGACAATTACATAATTTTTCACCAACAGAAATAAATTAGAGTGATTGAAAAGTGAAAACATAAATTTTGTATAAAAAGTAAAATAAAAAATGTTGCCATCAAACTTTATAGACTAAGATTTTTCATTTGGTCTTCCTTTATATTAAGAACATGACTTCAAATCATAACTACCTCTTCGCTTTTATCGAGAACCGTAAAACTAAATTACGGAGAAAATCATTTCAATAAAATTTGAAATACACTACTTTTCAACTATCTTGAAGTAAACTTTTTGAAAAATAATAATGAATTTCTTCGGTATATATATAAAAGTACTAATTTACTTTTTTCAGCGCTATATATCGTAAACTCAACGAAACGTGAAAAATATCCGCACAAATCTTCTGTACAATTTAAAATATGTCACTCTCTCTCTCTCTCTCTCTCTTTCGTTCTTAATCTATCGATTACTCTGTTCTTCTAACAAATTAACTTCCACTATCTTCGCTGGGAAAAAAGATCTAATTATCCTTGGCTGCTTTGAAAATAGCAGGCGCATACGCAAATCTCCTTCACAGCTACGTCCAACCGGAAGAAATTCTGATTCTTTCTCCTTTTAATTTCGCTTCTTGCTTATTAATTTAGTTATTTATCTTTTTCACGGTACTTTCTAACTAAACTGTTACAATGTTTTATTAAAAGTACATTCTTCTGGTTTCAGGAGTTGGGCTTCTACTTAGTATTCAAAACAGGAGATTCTTATATAATCTTGAATTAAATTATTATTATTTAGGACTTGCAATCAACTCAAAATAATTTATCAGCCCTGATCTTTTTATTAATTGTACTATAAACAATCGTCATATTTCTTGTTGATATAAAATCTCGAGCACATAATTTTAAAGAAAATTTTTATAACAATCTATTGTAATTTATAACAACCGATAATACTTGTCATTTATTTTTATAAATTTTTATAAAAAGTTCCCGTTATTATTTTTAATATCAAATTTTTAATGAAAAGCTTGGTAACTTAATAAAAATGAAAACTCGACGGGTGTGTTAAAAATGTTTCAATTCGTTATTACTATTATAATTATATCTACCACTAGTTGTCTAGATGATTTCATGTAATAAGTTTAGTATTATAAAGTATTATAAAGCTGATGATTCTATGATTCTATGAAAATAAAATTTTGAATTCATTATTCTATCAAAGCGTGAATTATGTATCTAAGTTATGATTACATTATGCAGCTGCTTGACCTTAAGATATTCTTTAAGAAGCGCTGAACGAACTGATGATTGAGCTTCTACACGAGAAAGTTCAATAGCACCTTTATCGTTGAGAAGTTTAACGGTCCCATCGCCTTATTTACGACAGCTGCAATGATTTATCTTCGCAATTTCACTTTATACGCGTAGCATCATGTCTTCACCTAAAATTCCTTGAAGCTTTCCGCAGAAGATCGTGTCAAGAGGAAAATGTCCCTAAAATTGAGCTCGTCACGGATTCCAGTACGATTCGCCACTAATTAACCTCAAGGCTTTCCTGTTCTCCTAGCTCGACATTCCTTCGTTCTCGGATGTCCTTTGCGTTCTCGGATGTCTGTAAGGCGTCAGCGTTCAACTTTCTCTCATTTTCCATACACACTGTACATGTATATACGGATGGCTATGCAGAGCTCAGGAATTTCTGCGCAAACCTTAAAGCACCCGCTCGTTCCTCAACTCAAAATAGATGAAAGGAAAGTGAATATGTAATGGCGACAACAATGACTCGAGTATTAGCTTTTTACGGCTCTTAAATCAGATTATCCTTACTGAAAGACAGGAAAAAATCAGTGAAAAATATAGTAATTTCATAATTATCAACTCTTCTTAAGTCACGCTTCTGTAAAAGTACGACTAATTAAAAATTGAAACCTAATTCACTTTTATTCTGAAAATAAACGGATCGGAACTCATTGAAACTCGTGTATTTCTCAATTCTTTGTTAAAAATTTACAATATTTTAGTTTAGTTTATTTTATTTTTAGTTTCTTGTTTAAAAATTGACGTCATAGTTTTTGTGAATAAATGCAGATTTTTAAATCTTACGTAATTTTGTTCGAAGTAAAGTTACCGATCATTGATGATTTTTCTATTTAAGATTTTTAAATATCATTATGATATATTTATTATTAAAATATGAGAGGCACTAGGTTAGTATATATTTAGGAATTTCAGAGTCAACTCCATAGAAAAAAGCTTTCAGTTTTGGCTGTTACTCTTATTGGCTTTTATATTTTATACTGAAATGGATATAACGAATATGGCTTTTGTCATTTTAGAGCTGTGATGGGAAAGAATTTCTTGAAGATCATCCTTACTTTGCTCACGTATCTACGTTGTTTAAATATTCAATATCTTGTAGCAGACTTTTCTTTTAAAAATTGAAAAAGTCACCTTCAGTAGACAAGTCACTACTTTTCCATTTAGATTCAAGCTTACTGCATTTGAACATTTTCAAAATTAAGAAAGGCAAAAGAAAGGCAACTTCCTTTTCATTCTAAAATAAGATGTTTATACTCATACATAAAGTACAGTTGCAGCGAATAGTAACGGGAATTAAGAAAAATAGCTTAAAATGCATTTGTTTAAATACCTTTATAGGAATCGTATATAGGAGAAATATATGCATATCCGTTGAATAAGTTTCTAATTTACACAGGAATCTACTTTTTCATTATTGTCATAAAAATTATAAATACAGTAAAATGATCTTGTGATTCATTAACAGTGGAATATTCGGGACCGTCGGTATTTGAAACGTTCTTTGTAAAGTTTTACAGCTAAGTAAAAGCCTATATAAAAATTTATACAAAATTTTTGAATCGAAGAAAAGCTTCAACTTTCGCGTAAAGAAAGTGGTTTCAGGTGCAGTTTTCAAAAATGATATCTTTCTTCAAGAGAATTAAAATAATTCATTATCAGTGACTTTGAAAATTAAATTTCGGAAACACGTAATCAAATTTGACTGTAGGAATATAATTTTTATTTAAATGAGTTTTTTCTTTTATCTTTTCTTCGTATGTGTGCCCGTACACGTATGTACACAAAGGAAACTACAGCAATCGAGTTCACGAGTAAAAGAGGAAGGAAGTAAGAAGCAAGAGAAGAGGAAGCTCGAGGCGTAAAGTGTTCCGGACGGCCGCGGAAGATATTACGTACGTCTCGTAATTTCTGACACTCTTTTCAAATAGCGCATTTCAAGACCTGCGAGCAAAAGACGGGATAAATGCATTCCACTTTAAAGACAATTTTTATAAAAGTCGAAGAAATTCTTCAATGAGAAAATATTAGGAGAAGCCATAATTTTTAATAGATATTTGTATTAACATTTCCAGTGATTTATTCATTGGAATGCACATTATTGAGTACTGAAAATACGCAGTACTATTCAAAAGTAAAGATTTATAAATTACGATTTATTGCAAGATCTTTTCTCGATAAATGAAATTTACTGAATTTATGACACGTGAAATCAACTTTATTTGACTAGTGTTTCAAAGAATGCGCATTATAATCTATTTACAGCATAAAACGATCGACAACACTACGTTTACGTCGTAAGAATGATAAATCGTCACAAGAATGATAAATACAATTCCCTGCTAATCTTGGCAAGAGGTATCTTGGTGCAGCAGAAAAGAAGAGGATAAACGAGAATAAAAGCTAGAAAAAAGGATCAGAAGGAAAGGTTATTTTTCGAATTACAACAGAAAGGAGACGAGCTTTGGCAAGAAAGAGAAAATTGCCGGCACTTTTACATAACTCAGCTAAAAGTTTCGCCTCGCGTTCAGTTTAAAGATTGCCTAAACCTATATACGTTCATTTCCCTCATCCTTCATTCCCTCCGATTCCTCCCATACCTTCCGTCACGACGCAAAGTTTAAAGAGCTCGTTGCCTCCCATTCCATTGCAGCAAGACATAATACATAGGAATGACATAATACTTCTGTACAAAAGTTAATCCGGCTTTTCAGGGCACCTTTTTGCTTCTCTTTTTCGTCTGTCCAGCCGTCCTCAACCTTATCTACTCCCTCAATTTTTCGATTTATGCTCATTATAAGAGTGAGCAAGTGCAATAATATAGCAGCTGAATTAATTACCACACTGATCCTCTTCAATGCAATAAAAGTCACTTGAGACCGACTATTCAGATGTTAGACTCTGCTTCCTACTAAAGAGCACGTACTATCAGAATGTAGTTTATTTGCCATTTGCAGCAGCTGCATATAAATTAGATAAGTCAATTGTACTACTGCAATACAAGAAAGATTATTACTAGTATTAAAAAAAAATCTTATTGTACGGAATCTTCGGTTTCAAAAAAGAATTCTTATCTTACATAGAATCTTTTTTAGTTCACGGAGGTTAAGTTTCTTCCTTCGGAAATTTCGATGTCCCACTTTAAAATAAATGTTATTTTGAAACTAAATGCACAAATTCTTCGTTCTAAATATTCATTCGGATATATGTCGTTTACTATATATAATATAGATACATAACGTGCAGGTCGGACAGTGGTGGTTTTATAAGAGAACTGCAGTAGAATTATATTATTACTTAATATTCGGTATAAGTATTAAATTAAAATTATAATATGTCAGTACTATAGATTTTTAAGCATTTAAAATAACTTGAAGTAAAGCATGTTATATTCATATTATATTAGTTGTTATTATGATCTATAAAGAGCATATATGTAATTGTAATATTAATTATTAATTGTATTAATAATCATTTATTTATATATAATAAATTACTAATTATAATTTATTATATTGTAATCAATAGTACAAATAAATAATGATTATGAGCCAAATCAGTCATTTGTTTGAAAAGTATTGTTGGAATTGGTATCCGTTATTAATTTTTGATAGCATATTATAATTCACATTACATTTTGAACCATTTTCTCAAAAAACCGATTCTTTTAAGAAATGTGAGGAATTTTTCTAAAAATACGTATCATTAATCTAGGATACTCTAGAGAATCCCTTTTCTTTTTAGAGAAAATCATAAAACACCATTTGTAGCATAATACTTTTCTCAATAAAAAAATTTTTTATTATAAATCATTAATATATATATATAGTGCGTGACAACAATTTTCTAATGTAATTAACTGTATTAACTTGAATTATACAAATAACTGTTATTTCGATGACTTTGATCATCGAAAATTTTTTAATATTAGACTATATTTCTTTTAAGTACAAAAAACGAAAAGAGGGTGAATTATAATTCTCGATAATTTTAATGTTAATAGTCGATACAGTTTTTATAAATATATTAACAAATATTTCATTTTTCTGAACAATCACATGTTTTAAAAATTCATTGGGTTAAGAATCAATTAATCTTTTCAACGAGATCTTTTATGTTACAAAAATGAATATTATAAAAAACATAGAATGAAAAATAAATTGTATAATTTTTTAGAAATATACGCCTATTTATATTTGAGAAGCCGATGCCTTAATACATTGAGTAATTAATTACTTCATCCATTCTTAGTATATGTATAAAACATTTAGAAATATCGTTAAAAAATTTGTTTAAAAGATTATAATTCAAGAAAATTTAATATAATGGTTGCTAAAAAAAAATCCAGTTTCACAAGTATGTATTCCTTTCTAAATAATAAATAATAAAATTATATAAATAATATTATATATAATTTGCTTTAAATTTTACAAATATTTTATTCAATAAAACTTAAGTAAAATCAAATTAAAAAAATATTTTGTAACCTCTTACACATAATTATAATATTTAATGAACTTTGAAGATAATAAAATCCTCAATATTTCTAGACTGGTAAAACCAAATTAAATAAATTAACAGATAACAAACTTCATATAAATATATCGAAAGGTTTTCAAGTCTGTAAAAAATGAAAAGTATAATTTTATATTTGAATGATACGTGCTATGCAATCATAAACTTATAAAATATATTTAAGTTTTTTAAAGTAGTTTAAAGTAGTGTCTCGAAAATATACGCTCATATAATATTGAAAAAAATGATTTGAAATTTTATCCAATAAACCGTTAAAAACTTAAACTCAATATTGTATATAGAGAAATTTTTAATCTATAATTTATTATCATAGTCAATAAAAAATTTGAAAAAATTGTGTAACATTATCAAATGCTAAAATATTAAAAATGGTTGAATCTATTTTTCCATAGATTAATAAATTGCATGATATTATTAGTTTATTTTTGTTTTATGTTAATAATGATATGAATTATTGGTAGTAATCCAATAATCTTAAAATATTATTATATATCTATATTCAAGATGATATATATTTTTTCTGAGCGCTTTAAGCAAACGTATACTTTAAGAAAGCTCACTTACGAAAGGCAGAAAAATAAAGTTTAGCATCTGACATCTGCAGTAACTGACCGGCTTACCTAGAACACATTAAAAAAAAAACTCGTTAAACACTTGAAGAAGAATGGAAATTAAGAGTCGGTTTCACTAACAGTAAAGAAATAATCTTTTTAAAAGAAAAAAAATGAACGAAAAAAAATACCTGAAAAATAATTAGAAAGGAAATAGATTTCATACATTATTCTTCTTCTTATGTAGGGTTTGAAGTGAAAATAGATATTGAAACATTTAATGGGAAATTTAATCATACGAAGCAATACTAATTTACGTCATAAGCAACATTTACTACATCTAATCATAATCAGTCTTGTGGTGTGAAACTCCTTAATTAATCTTGAACCTTCTTAAACACTTTTCCACTTAATAAACGTGCAACCGCGCACTGACACGCGCTTTCCTACCGAACAGAACCTAATATATAAGGTCGACAATTTGATATTTTGATATGCATTGTAACCCTTTTATCTCACCTACCGACCTTTATCCAAATTTTATACATACTCTATGCCTTTCACTAATTCCTTCTCTCTCTCTCTCTCTCTCTCTCTCTCTCTCTCTGTTTCTATGTCTCTCCTCTTTTTTCTAGCCCATTTCCTCATTCATTTCCTTTCTATCTTATGAATTACTTGTGACGTTAATTAATTATTTATGACTTTGCACAAATTTAACAAATTAATATACACACATACATATATACATATTAAACTGTTTAATTTTTCATATTTTGTATTAATATTAGGTATGTTTTTTCGCTTATTCTTTTCATGTAATAGAATTATTGTAGATTTGTAATTAAAACTCGCATGCATAGTCTGTGTGGATATACATGTAAATGTGTGTTGTATTTCTATGTGTAAGCCTACGTATAACTCATGTACGTTATAAACTGATTTGTAATAGAATTAAAAATGTTCTATAAAAAATATTATGATTTTGTTCTTTAATGTAACTACTATTTCAATTATTTAAGCAATTTTTATAGTTAAACTGAATAAAATCGTTGATAAATCAGTAATTCCTATATCGTAAACAGATTTGTATGAAAAATTTGCTAAAGCTTTTTATATAATTCTACAAGGTTATATAAATATATATTATCAATAGAAAAATGAATAAAATCGTAGTCACTTAATTCTATATTGTAACAATAAATTTTTAAGCATTTTTCACTTATCATAATTTGAATGTACAGAATTATTGCAAAATTAATACTTGATATTATATCTTTCATCACTTTCGAAAATGAACTAATACTATAACTATTGCTTGAAGTTTATGTGACTTGTGGGATCGTAAGTTAAGTGTAATTGAATGATTTAGTGCGGTAGTAATTGATGTATAAATACATACATACATTCATATATATATATATATATATATATATATATATATACATATCCGTATTGAAGTGAGATCTCTCGAAATCATTTGTTAAATATTTCTATTTATTTGAAACATTGTGAATATATAAATCATAATAATATATATTATAAGTGCAATTTTCTAACACTAAAACCAATAATTCTATACAAATTATTGCACATAAAATAATATTATTTTCTACTACAAATACGAATAAACAGCAAATAGAGAAGACCAATTTTTTAAAATACCATGAAAAATTGTGGTTAAAAAAATAATGAGGTTAAATTAAAAAATATTAAAAAAAAATCTTTCTCTCTCAAAGGGCAAGAAACTTTCGAGTTAGCTCAAGTACATAAATATTTTTATCCACGTATCCGACAATTAAAAGCTAATAATAATTAAAACTTCTATTCATAATACTACAGTAATTCTTAGATCAACTCTACAATAGATATTTAGTTTTTAAGAAAGTCCGTGTACCAGACACGTCCTGAAAAGCAATACATTACTGCTCTACGAATGTTAAAGTTCTACTTACATATGTTTTCTCATTTTCAATGGAACCATCTTAAAAGTAAAGCGTGTTCTCTATTCTACCTCTTCACTCGGATTTTCTGCTTTTTAATCAAAAAGTAATTACGTGTACCTTTTCCAGCTCAACACCAAATCGAATTATATAGCTTGCGTCTTAAGTGAATCTCGGAAGAAAGAAAAACTGAAAGCTACGGGAAAAGGAAGTAGTAAAATTTGATTTACTTCTGCAAGTATTCCAAAAGAGCTTTCTTTCTTTCAATAATTATCCTTCGTATAAATAATGAAAAATCCTGGATAAGCGAAAGCGAAGACTAATGCGGCAAAGAACACTCGGACATTAGGACATTACGATAGGTGCAAGAGCCATGCAGTTGCAGTCCAGCCGCCCTGTTTCAGTTGCGAATCCTCGAATCGATCCCACTTACGTAACCCATGACGTCAGGACTGAACTAACCTTCGGTGCATCGAACACAGCTTGTCTCCACCGCCTTTCATCCTGCCGCCGTTCTCCCATCTTTTCTATCCTGCGCGCTTTGCGATATTACGCGATTCAACAGAACTGACATGACAGAACAGATATGACAAATTCCCACTGCATATTCGACAGATGGATTCGGAATGAGCATTATCAGCTATTTTATTTATGGCTAACCACGCGTATATATACATATGTACATAATCGTCAAATCATTATCAAATGACAATATACTTTCGTCCTATAAATTTGAATTCTCTCATTTTATTCCTTTTAGCCAGTAGTTCAGATTATTAAAAAAATTAAAACTTTTCAATTTCCGATAAATTTAATATTACATTATTTATTTCGAACTCTGTATTATAATGGAAGAAGTCACCGTATTTGGAATATCCTTTGTAGAGTGAATCTGAATTGTGAAATAAAAAATTCTTTTTATTATACTTCAAAATTGTAGTTTGATACCTGTATGGCTATTAGCAAGGTTTTTCAATTCTTGTAAATAAATATAAGCATTTGTAGTGAAATAAAGTATTTGTTCAATTTTACATTACAAAAATGAGTTTTACCATTATTTAAATGCTTTTATTAGCAAATTCATATTTGCATAAAACTAACGTCATAACTTTTTTCAAAATTTTCACAATTATATCGGTTTGACGAGTAAATGTATCAGACACATTGATTATTCATAAAAGTGGATATGTAAAAATGAATTTTTCGTATAATAAATTTTAAATGATCGTACATTTTAAAAAGTAATATAATTTATTCAGTCTATGTTGATAGATTTTTTTGAAAAATTCAATGCTCACATTTTACTACACTAAAATTGTTCAAAAATCTCTGAAATCTTAAAATTATAACGTAATTATGTGGTTGAAATGTTCTAGGAGATATTTACTTTTTAAAAATCGTAATTTTCTTTATTAATTTATAAGATTCATATGCTATCGGTAAAGTTCCTTTTAAATTGCTACACTGTAAATAAATGAAATATAATATTGTTTAAAATATATTGTGTGCATATTAAAATTCCTTAGAGAGCTGGGAAAGCTTTCTAAAATGATAAATTATTGAACGAATAAAATTTTTTGTCCATTTATTTTACATAACTTACAAAAACATTAAATACTTAAGACTACACTACTAATTCCTAGTTTATAAAATGCTTTTAAAATGATCCTCAAGTGTCTTCAATATAAAAGTAACCTTTCTAAATCATATTTCTTAACTGCCATTTTAGTAAATGTGACTCTCATATACAAGCTTCTACACAAGGTATAGTAAGTATTTGAAAGCTACAAGAAATATAAAAAGTAAATAAATTTCATATAATAGATTATTGATCGATGAAATAGCGGATAGTAAAGTATGTTGAAAAATTTTTTTCTCATTTAAGGCTGAACGTAGTGCACATTCGAGTTGAATTTTTGGTAGTTATATTAAGAAAGCCTTAAAAGCATGTGGCACCATCTACAATTTTCGGACAAAAATCATTTTTGAATAATTTATGCTGACTTATACCTGTAGAGTTCAGCGATGCAGAACTGGTTATATCAGCTTGACGGTGCAGTGAAGCATTTTATTAAATCAACTTTAGAATGAAAAAGTTATTGACATCTTCAATTTTATGTATTAGAACAATCTTTTTAAAATCATAATCCAGAATTTGCGCATATAACGCATATAACGTTCGAATTTTCAAGAGCCATGACGTTTTCAAAAAATACGTTTTATATTAATTATCAATTTCTTGATCTATTTATAGGATTTTTAAACTTTACCTATATATATGAATAAATGAAGAAGCTTCGCTTTAGAGAATAATAAATATTAAGAATTAAAAATATAGAGCACAAAAGTACATTATAATTTAATATGGAAGAAGTTCATGCACTGTATTTATCAAGATTCGCTTAATTATTAAATTATGCAACAGCTTAAATCATCGTTAAACGTTACAGTTATAGTATTCACACAAAATCTGATATCAATTATGCAATTCACCTATATAGGTTTAATATAAATACCTTGTTAAAATCCAAAAATCAAAAATCTTTTTGAAATAAAACTTTGGATTTAATATATGATAAACGTATATTATATTAAATGATTAAACATTAGTAATTGAAGTAACTATTGAAATTATTCCTAAGCAAATGGAAACAAATTTATACATAAATGTTTATCAATAATAATATATCATATAAGTTATAAACTATCTTGATATTTCATACAAAAACTACATTTATAAAAAATAAATGAATGAGAATAAAATATATATATTTTAATAATCACGAAAAATTAATATTTATCAGAAAACATAATACTATGTGAAAGCTTTTCAAAAGTCTGTGCTTATAAATTTGATATTTGTTGTAGGTGAAAGAAGATACTTTTACATAAACGATTATTTATTTACAATCAATATTAATTTTTTCTTTATAGAAGGAAACATGAGCTTTGAAGAACCTCAATATGCGTGACAATTATTTTAAGTGCATATGCTACTACAAAAATTTCAAAATTTGTATAATTTGAAATAATAATTATATGTATTACATTATTTCTCTTCAGTATAACCTTCATAAAATTGTTATATTAGATTTAATTTAAAATTATATTCATGTAAGTTTCGTCTTCATCATTTTTTTAGAGATATTCTTATTTAATAAAAGCTTTCAAATTGTTTCTATTAATATTTCCTATCACGAACAATTTGCTCAAAATTAGTATTTTTACTATTTTTCCTCCTATGGATCTTGTAATATATTTGGAAGATATTTTTTCATATATGTAATTATGAAATATTGGAATGAATAATCCAATTAATTTTTTGATATCGAAGAAACATAATAATCATGATTATTATTGTAAAATCAAACGTTAGAATACTCGTATGCGTATCGCTTATTTATCATAAATATTTATGATAATTTTTCAAAATACCAATATTAAATTGAATACCAAATTTGTAAGACTTGATATTTTATATTTACTTATACTTATAACTTTTATTCTTATTTTATATTTATAAAATTCTAGAAATTTTATAAACTCTTTGAAATCATCAATCTTACAACGATAGTTTTCTTCTATTGGAATGATTTTATTGATAATGAAAAAATATATGAAATTCATGAAAAACTCTAGTTTATTTAAGTACTTTTTAAAATAGGACATATTTTCAATACTAGGAATAATATTGAGTTATTATTACTATTAGTATCATCGGAAACTTTTCTTATAGTAATAATACTTTTTTCTAATGCAGATAAATTTATATTTGTTTCAAATAGGCATGTTGACTGAATGTTATCAAGATTTCGATAAGACAATATTTCCAATCTTTACTACCAAGATAAAAAAATAAATTTTGTAATCAAATATTTTTATTTATGCTTTTAAAGCATAAATAAAAGTTGATTCAAGATGAATAAAATTATATTTCTTTCATATAGCGATAAAATGACAATATAAATGAGCATTATAAAATATTTTTATGACATTGTCTAAATTTAATAACACATTAAACTTTATATAAACGCATTATTTTGAAAAAAGCCTGAATATTATTATTAATATGTCAGGTAATTTTAACTATTTTTAATCCTGTGGAAATAAATTTATATTATCGATATCATTAATTTATTATCGTAACAAATACTCAACGTGTGATGTATTTATTAAATTTATCTTTTTATCTGAACAAAATTATATAGTGATTCAATAATAGTTCTTATAACATTAATACTATTAATATTCATATTATGTTGAGGTAATACGATTTAAAATCCACTAATAGTTTTAAATATATTATTTAATAGAATTTATTTTGTTAGGCTACTGTAAGCTTATTATTACCGCTTCAATATGTTCTTTATTCATAAAGTGAATCATTCTTTTTATTATATGAATAAGAAAAAATTATAATAAATTAATTTATACTATCAATATAATATAAAGACAAATTATCAACTTTTTTCGGAGACTTAGTACATTAAAAATCAACATAATAAACAATTTAAAAATATATATATTAAGTACTTTTTTTTGTTGCTACTAATGTTTTTTTACAATGGCAAACTCTTCGACGTAAGACGAAATAATATGACTAATTAATTATATAAATAATAATCTCTTTCATCATTCTGAAAAAATGAACTGTTATATTTCAGTTAATATTTAGATTTTGTTATAGTCATGTATAAAGCAAAAATTTTATTCATAAATTTATTCTTTCTCATTTCTTACCAACAAAAATATAATTTGGATATTAAATAAAATAACTGATTGTTTTATTGTAAATAACATTTTTTATTTAATTTAAAAAATATGATTCATTTGAAATATGTAATCAAAGCATACGTTTATTCCGTTTCTATTTCAAAAAGTAATGTAACATCATCATGTACGTCATTATCTAAATAATGTACTATAAATACTAAAAGTGTATTTTATTTTAATACATTCTCATGAATCAAAGAAATCGTTTGTACTTAATGTAATTGCATATTTTAAATATAGAGGTTTTAAAACAAGATAAAAATATATAAAATAATCGTTAAAGGAGAATTTTTACTACGAAAATTATACAAGTGTTTGAGAGAAGTGTTTATTTTATTTGATAAATAATAAGAAAAAGTAACGTAGTAAACAATACAGTTAATTTATTCTTTATTATTTGAAACAAAAAAAATAAAGTATATGATACGTCGCGCGTATCATCAGACTTCATTTTTCCTAGATCTGGATCTGCAACGCTTCATCAGATACGGAATTCTAAAAGTGGGTATCGTAAGATGCTTCGTTACACTTATTTCTTGATAAATGAATCCAACCATTTCTTTTATTTCTATTTTTAGTATTGAATTCTGCTGCAACAATATTTTAAAAAATAATAATTTAGTAAATCAGTGATTTTACGAATAATTTTATTATCTCGATCTTCGGATGGCACATGAATATAAGATAGATCATTTAATTAATTTCTCATCCCATAAAGACAATCATATGGGATTCTTTTAATTAGAATGAAAATGGCTAATAGGTTTTTATATTGCACAGAAGTTTACAAAAATTTCAGTTTTTTATCTTCAATATAATCTTCTGCAATTTACTAGAAATTTTAAAGCTTATAACGTACCGTTTCCGCTGCTGATTATTTTTAAATACTCGTAAATTCAATAAAAAATTTATTCGGAAAAGAAAGTTATTCCGCTGAATGAAGCTTATATCCAAAAAGTAGAATCGTGTATAATTCGAAAAGAGCACAAAAATTGGCTGCGAAGAGAATGCGAAAAACGAGAAGAAGACTGCGCGACACCAAAAGCATGTAGAGGCCGATATAATTCTGCACTTTCAGCCAAAATCCAAGTAGGACGATAATTTAGATCTGGATATTGATTCTACGCTTAAACGAATTTTTAAATCGATCATGCCAGAAATGGACGCATGCAACGAGCACCATTTTTTATTTTTTCTTACGTTATCTATTTAATGGATTAATTTATCATATGCCGATATTACATCCCTAGTGAGAGAAAAGGAAAGAATGAAATATTATCTATAAATATGTTATCGCTTGTATCATTGTTTTTTATGAAATACCGTTAGCCAAAAAGAATATTTAACTGATATGATTTATTGTGCAGTTGTGAAAATCGTGGAAATTCTTATCTGAAATATAAAGATGTACATTAATTTTAAATAATTTTCTATTACATTCTCAAGTGTAGTTTGTAATTTGTAGAATTGGAAAAAAAGTGTGCAGAAAATAAGCAGTTAGCCTGCTATTTTGCTGTTAGTGAAAAAGTATTTTATACTAATTAAATTAATTTTCAATGAAATAATTTTCCTACATAATGCATGCTACAATAATTCTAAATTGAGATAATACTAAATTCATTTTTATTCACGCATTATTGGATTGGAGAACGAAAAATTAAAAGCAATAACTCGTATGTACGTGAAAAGAAAGCACAGTAATGGGAGGAGTAAAATGAGCGGCAAATGTATGAAGCAAAACTCAGCTGCAACAGCTGACTTGCGAGCAAAAGCTGTCTCGCATACATTTGCACACGCATGTTTTTCTGTGTGTTCATATTTGCTTTTCTATTTTTTTTAAGTCGAGATCTCGTTAACCTAATTAGTTTAGTTTTCAGTAACTTCACCTGGAACGATGCACGCGAGGATGAATGCTCAGGATGGAGGCTGCCATTGCAGAAATTATAAGCACCCCTTCCATTTCTCGCTCTATCCCACGCTCGCTCAGTAACTACACCTTTTTCGCTCCTCATCGGTGAGGCTAATATTAGGCGAGAAGAGGAGGAGGAGAGAGAACTTAATTAATACAAATTATGCAGCCGCCAAGTGCAGAAACGCTTCTGCTCTTACTGTTGGGGGTCGACAGGCGTCGTAAAAGTGATTGTTATAATGTTCTTTTACGCTCTCTTCTTTTTACTTTTTCACTCCTTTTTCAACGTTGTTGACGAGACAAGGAGTTGACGAGAAACAGTCACAGACTGTTTAGTGAGATGTCATAATTTCTCTATTTCTCCATTTTCATTCATTTTTTAATTAATTGCTTGCCTAAATACAGCGTTATTTCCATTCGGAAATATTGGAATTATTAGTTTACTATTCTTTTCTAGTTTTAAGTTGCTACAAAAAAAAAATAGATAAGAAAAGTCACAATCGTCTAAAGTTTTGTAAAGTTTGCTTTTAAATCTAATATTGTGTTTCCGATAGAATTAATCAAATTAATTAAATTATAGTGAACTCGGGTGAAATCAACGTAATAACTAGACTTTAATTTTTATTCGTATTTTATGTAGTTTACGTATTCTTTCGAGTATTTATTGAAAATAAAAATTTCAGATAAATTTCTCGATATGCTATAGGTTACCAATTTTGAAAGTTTATAGATTTAGTAATAATTTTTAGTATTGTAGCAGAAGCGTATTTACCATATAAAATTTATTGATAAACTATTTTAAAAGTGAGTTTCTGTGTCGGTAAACTCTTATTAAAAAAATTATTTTCATATCGGATATATATGAGTGAACTTATATAAAAATCAAATCTAAATATACTAAATTATTTCCAATCATTGGGATTTATTTTTGAAATTATAATTTAAAACCATTATTACTACGTTATATGTACTGATCTTTATTCGGATAAATATTATGGGTATTTAAATTTTTTCAATTAAATTGAAAGAAATTTGTTTACATTGAACTCGTACGAAGTTAAATATATTGCACATATAATATTTTTAATAGCGCTCAGAAATGTTTGATCATCACTGCAGAATAAAAATTAAATATTGTAAAAAATTTAAATAGCAATGAATTTGCTATTGCATGAAAAATATTTTCATGCTTCAATTAAGATATGAAATAATTATTTAATTACCGAAATAGTAATTTGTATTTTTTAATGAAAATTTCAGCTTTAATCTCTATCACGTATAAAAATTATCAACTTTAATTTTAAAGAATTCAGTATTATTAAATATTCTAATAAATAGTCATATAAATAATTTAAACTAATTTAAAAAAACTAACTCCAAGGAAACATTTCATTGCATTTTCTCAGAAATATACTTTTACATCTTTTAAAACAGTTTTCAATCAATGACTTTATATTAAAAGAAACACCTATTCATCTTGATTTTAATAAAGTATCTTTACAAAAATTTGAATCTTACAAGCTAAAGACACTTTTTATTTAGAGTTGGCTTAATTAATAAATGTACATTAATAAGTGTCTTGCAATATGGAATATTTTCAGTTGTACATTCAAGAGTTATATTATACTCGTATACTGCACCACGTACACCAAACTCTAGAGTTGCAAAAACAAATATAAATGCAACAAATCTGAATAAAAATGAATATGCATTTACCACGCTAAACAATATGATTCCCCTTTCAATATGCATTTGCTGAGATCGCAGCTCAATCTGTTTTTTCTGATAGCCACCTGCCAAGTGACTACGTAACGAGGAAAGAAGGAAGTGAATAAGGAGACTCACAACGGACACGCAGAATTTTGCCTGGGAAAGTTCTCGCGGTTGATACCACTAGGATAAGTGTAGGTAATCTACATTTCCCTAATGGGTATATCGCAGACTCATATGGGCAATAAAAGTATATTCGCATCTTTTATGCAACGTTCGACTTATGTACATTATAAGTAATGCAAGTGGAAAGTAAAAATGTATATATGGTGGTTCTATTTTCAGTCATTTCTTCTTGTTCCTGGACAAGTATCGGATAACTGTTAACGATTGTAATGAGTGATTTAGTGACACCAAATGAATTTAGGTGGAATGCTTTTAGGACTTTTTCACATATATTCCAAGTTGTTCGCTATCAATGGAAATAAATTTATAAGTTTTATTGTTTCTTTGCAATAATTTCATTACGACAAATACTTTTCTAAATATTAAAAATTTTTTCAAGCACAAAATTTTCATTTACAATCAATGTTAAAATAAGTAGTTTTAAAATAATTTATTATATATCATAATTTATTATAAAATCAGAACCAGAGTACTAAGATATTTTGCTTACAAATAATGAAATTAATGGTCACAAACTGAAGTGGAAGGAAGTCGTCTTTGTCTTCCTTTAATTTATCAAAAATAATAAATTTTCCTTTTCTTTTGAGTGTATCAAAGTAAAAAGTGCACTTTTCTTTAGAAAAGTGTTTAAAAGAAGACAAAGTGTGACGTATCAAAAAAGCAAAATTTATATCTTATCTTTATAACTAATAATTGTATTTTATGTTTTCAAAGAATAGATAAATATAAACTTTTAAAGAGAATTAATTAAAATTTCCTTCGAATTTTTCATATAATTTTTTTATTCAACTATAGTTTTATTACAAAGATAAATTTCAAATAATAAGTATAAGTTACACTGCTACATTATTTAAGTTTGAAAATCAGTATGCTACGTAACATACAGTAAGTTCATATGACAGTATAAACAGCTCGAAAAAAATCTCAAATTATCATAATATATTATAATATATCTTTTATTCTATCACTAATATCACGTATAAATAGCTGACCTATTTTAATAATTTATTTGAAAATAAAATACGTTTTATTTTATTTTATTTTAAATATATTCTATTTTTGCTCACTGCAGTTGTCGTAAATGATCCACACTGATTTCTTTTAGTCTTATTACTACAAGTGTAATAATAAATTCAGTCTTTTCATTACTCACTTTCGAATTTCATTATTTGTCTATTTTTCATTAAATATTCAAAATGTCAATCAAGATTTACTTGTAGATATTATTTACTTATCCAAATTATTGTGATTTCTCTTATATATATATATATATATATACTATATGATTTTTGTTAATCCTTTAGATTGAATTAATTAATTTAATCTTTTATATACGTTTAGATGCTGAATTTTCAGTAATATTTTGTGTGTAAAAGGTAAATTTAAAACTACAAATTTAGTTAAGAATTATCGAATATTTAAAAGTACGAAATGCATACGTAGTTAAAGTGATTAAATTTCTTTTGTATTTTCTACTATAATACAAATTTAATCTATCTACTCTTTTGATATTACTTTGTACTACAAAAAATTGATTAGTTCTGTCTGTAAAAAAAACTTATCAATTTATATAAAACAGAGACATTTCTTATTCAAATTGCAACGATTCAATTGTTAATTTAACCATTTTTCAAGCATAATTGTTGGTTTCTTTTCAAATCTATGCGTTCCTTCAAATTTTCATTGGAATATGGAAAGCGAAGTGAATATTTTTACAAAGTAGATTATTCGCTATTAAGATACTCTTTTGATTTCATATTATATTCAATATAGATTAAAAAATTTTTCCTTGTAGAATACATGCTTATATAAAGGTATTATTTCTCTTTTATTATCCCTAATGATCAATTACTATATTTTATATTGTTAAGATAATTCCATCTAAAATTAATTTTATTTTCATTGTTGTGCTTACTAGTTGATCCGTATCTCTTTCTATTACATGTTTCAGATTTAAAACATAAATTTTCGTATAGAGTTCATAAATTATTTTATGATATACCTCGAAAAATATGTCATATAAAGTTAATGTATAAGTATAGGGTCATTTTCCACGCCCGAAAACCATATTGAAAATATATATTGTGGTCTTTTATATATAAATGTACAAAAAACATCGAGTTTTTCGAGATGTGCATTTTGTAATATGTTTTTCTTAGATAGTTTTCAGAAAATAAAAGTAATTAATTTAGAATTTATAGATTTAAATTGCATTTTAATTATATCCGATAAACTGATTGTTGTTGCTGATTTAAAATTAATGGTAAAAATAATAGATTACCAAAATGTCTTTATAACTTTGTTCCATGATACATAAACATAAAAATAACAACATTAATAGAAGAAGATTTGGTGTTTTATATAAGGCAATAAGCATCAGTTGAAATGATATGCGAATAATTAAAAATTTAATATATTTATCAAATTTTTTTCGTTAAACAAAATGTTTCAGACAAAATCTCCTTCCAATGTTCTCTCTTATGAAATTTTAGCCAATTAGCTAATTAAAAGTGATACTGGAAAATGTTTTGCGTCGTGCGGTAAAGATCCTCCTCGTTAAATGCCGTTAGATCGTAGAGAATGTCTAGAATTCATCAACATTAATATTAGTACGAATATCAGCTTCAAAGCTAAAATAAAAGAATTTTCTTCAAGAAATTGATGACTTGCGTACCTTCTTGATTTTCATGCAAATAAAAGGGGAAAGAGCAGAAGACGTTCCTTTCTCTCCTGTTCAAAGCATCTTGCAAATGCCGGAACTTGTAACTTTATAAGGCATAATTTTATCTTTCATTAGCGATATTGTAACACCAGTGATGTACCAATTTTAAACCAAGTAAATAGAAGATTAGTTAATGCAATGACTTTCCAAAAGTGGAATGTGTCGAAATTATATGTGAATTATTAAAAATGAATTTCAACACAATCTTACTATCTATTTCTGACAGAGATTTATTTACTAGAACATGAAATTTTCACTCTTTTCAATATCAATAATCTAATAAGCATATCTTGGAAATTAGTATAAACTCCATGTGTACGATTTGTGCACAATATGATTATTATAATTTAGATGATAGTCTAAAAAAGAACTACAGGAAAATATGTTTCTTCGCGTTTCTTTCATCTTTATTCCTTTTATTAAAAATGTAAAAATTAATAATTTTAACACTGTTTGAGAAGACTTATAAATTTTTTATGTTTATTATAAAAACATACATTTATTTTCCTAGAAAGAACAATGAATGTACTACAATAAAAATATCTATTATAAGAATCAGAAAAACAATTCAATTGTAAAGGAAGGCCATTTATATTATTTAAACTGATAAACGTATTTTACAATTAGTTTGTAAACAACGTGTAAAATCCAAAAGTTATTTTAAACATTTTATACCGAAATTTGCAATACTGAAACAAATGCTTATCAGAAATTAAAATAAATTTTTTAAATTTATATAAACGAGAAATTTATATTTGATTAGTTAAAAACACATCTTTAATAGACATGTTTTAATAAACTCAAAAATGTAAGAAAAAAACTATGCATAAGCAATAGATTGCTAGATTTGTAAATGATTATTTTATAAATACATTAAAAAACATACTACTTATTACAAATTAACACAGATGGTAACTTTATATTTGGAATGTGGAATTCGATTTCGAGGAAATATTACTTAAACTGAAATATATTAAACATATTACTATCTTCGTTTTTCGTTCAACATATTACTGTCAAATTACAAAAGAATACCACGTTTTTCGTTCATCTGATATTTAACTAATTCCTATCTATTTAATAGACTTTTCTAATTATTTCGTACAGCATGTTAAAACATACTTATTAATAAATAAATTCAGAAATAATTTGTCATGTTCTTTCAAGAGTTCGCTGACATATTCTAATGGGATATTATTGTAAATACTAAGACTAATATGTATAGGATTCCAATTCTGATTTTAAAAATGATTTTGTTCCTGGATAATCTTGTGAATTTGCTGAATTTGCTGTTGATGGAGCTGTTAATCGAGCAAATGACCAAATGTAGACACGATCGTTTTTCGCTTCCTTCTCTCCCCTACGCAGTAAAAGTCCATTAAGATCCACGATGTCTGCATGCTTTATCTCTAACGGGCCTAATTACGATAATTAACTTGATGAGCCCGGCTTTGTGCGAGGGCATGCGATTACTGCTTCGATTCCATGCTGGACCAAGGCCAAATCGTACACGGTACTGCCCGCGACCGCGATGTGTCACCCATGATTAGGGATTTCCCGAGTGTATGCTAGCAAATCGAGGCCCGGGAAACGTCGCATACGGCGACAGCTCCTGGTCTCCGGGTAGCGCCCGAGCGATACCTTTTATCCAGATAAGATGGGCATCGCTGAAAATTTTAGAATCTATTCGGTGATGTTTCGTATGACACGGTTATACGTAAAACGGTAGAGATAATATTGTAAGAATCTTTGAGAGTATTGGAAGTTTATGTATATTTTTAAATATATTTGGACAAATACAAAAGACGTGTCAATTATAGGATGAATGCTGCAAAGCTAAAATATATCGCGGATTAATGTATTTTTTGAAGAGCTTATACGGCAGTATAAGCTCAGTTTATACGGCAATTACATACATGTATTATTTTATAACCTGTTATGGTATACATATTTTTGTTCATGAAACATTGTTATTTAAAAAGTATATTAGATATGTGTACTATCTTTTAAGCAACGGGACTCAGAAATTCATTACTTAATTAGAAAACGCCATTGTTCTTTGTTTTTCACTAACCTCATACAAGAAATACTACTTCTCTTAAATTTAATTTTATATTATTTTCCCATATTCGTCTTGATCAACTTAAAAGCATTTTACTCTCCTGTTTCTCTAGTAAGATTCTATATCCTTTTCTTTTATTTTCCACCTTAGCTGCATGCCGTGCTCATCTTCATCTATATGATTTAAACGCACTTACAATATTTAGTGAAATATTCTAAATATTTTCTGACGCCTTGTCCATTTTCTTCAGATATTTGACGAAACGTCTTATTTTTGGTTCTTTTTTAATATAAGAATGAATATTCAATTTCTCTATAAAGGAATACCAATAATAAATTCCTTTTAGAAAATTCTAAATTTTCAATTATATTGTAACAATTAAAACTATAAATCTAATTATATAATCACAGATTTTTTTTTCTAATGACACTATTAACCTTAATGTATCAGTGAATTTAATACGATCAATTAGTTAAAATATCGTAACTAGTTATATATGTATAATGTAATATTTTATGTAAACATTTAAGTATCTATAAAGTTTTCAAGTTACGTACTCTCTAATTGACTTTAGAAAAAATGTTCGTGAATGTTCTTTTATCAATGAAGTAATAGTATACAAAAAGAGATTCATTAATAAAATTCTTTGCATTGTTTCGAGATATATTAAATCTTTATATTGATAAGTATAACTGAGAAGTATGTCTAAAATGAAAATACAACCGAATCATTTTTCATTATGACTAATTAAAATTATTTTGTTGTTAAAAATTTATTAAAAATTAAATTTCTATGATTTTATATTATTAATGTATGCATTACGAAAAATGATATTTTTTTATTATTTTGTAATTATCTATTCCTAAATAAGGGGTCATCCTCTAATATTCTCATCGTGCATAAAATTCAACACGTAAGTTATACTTACTTAAGCTCATACTTAGACTTATCTGTATTATGTTCATTTTATGCTTCTTTTTTCCTAGAAATTAAATCTCAACCGATTATTTTCATCACATGTTGGTTTAATATTTTCTTCAATAAACGATAAAATTATACAACTTCTTTAATTATTCATTTAAGTTTATGCCATATTGTTTCCAATTTAACACTATTTACGTTATCCTAGAAGTTATTGATTACTTTAAAGGAGTTAGAGAATTCGACTTGATAGTTAATCCTCTCAGCTCTTTCCTAAAGTTTCTACACGTCAAAGTTAACTACTACGCTAGTTTGAATTCAACATTTATTTATTATTAATCAAGTTTTAATTACGACTACATTCTGAAATTATTATTTATCCCAATTAAATCAAAATCTATCGATATTTTATATTTAGCAGCAAATGATATTGCTTGTCATCCAAACTACATATTTTTATGCTTACTGATAAGTATGTTTAAAAAATACACGCATTTTGATACCAATTGTACTAAAATATCATAAGCCTATCTGCTCAAAAAGTTAATTAGTAATTCATACTACTAACCTTATAAATCCATAAATTTATTCTCTATAAATGTCGCAACATCTTGAACATGCATTGAATTTACTTCTACGTAAGCCAATAGTAGAAATTTCATTATACGCAGATACAGAGAAAGACTTTTCCTTAAATCCAAGCGCATATGAATCAAAGTTTAAATCTCATCACGGGCATTATCAAAAGAAAAGAAAAAGATCAACAAGTCGCTCAAAGACGATGAAGAAGTAGAAAACAGGAACTAAAAAAGTAATAAGCTACAATAGACTGCAGTGCTCCTTTTCAGAAACATTTCCCAGTGGCAAAATATTCTCTCCTCACTGCTTTCCTTCGAATCCCATAAAATATACAGGAGTGCCCTCTATATAAATACAAGTTCGTATCCTTTTTTGTTGCGTTACTTTTTGTTTGCATATTCTTGTTTTACTCTTCTTCTGCCTGTCCCTTTTAGTTTTTCTATTTTCAGAAATACACGAATGCGTAGATGCACGCATGCTTTCTGCAATTCCCAAACGATGCCTCACGCATATTTAAACGAAAGATAACAGAAGACATACTCTTGATTCACCGGTGTTGCAGTGTACACGAGTGCAAATGAACTTATGCATACTTAAGCATAAGGTGCAGGGACTAAGAGTATTTTTCTAAGCGTAAATAAGAGGAGATGCTTCCTCTTTTAATGGGCTGTGCTTAGTATTTTCATGTTCTTATACGCTCACTTTTATTCCCTATTGCAATTATTACATCTCCTTATACCGTCTTTTAAGATGGTGATTCTTATAAAATTTTCTGCTTGAATGCGATCTGCATTGCAATTCAACTTTCCAGCTTAAAGTCTCTTCTTAAAAATGTAACTGCTTTTCATGTGTACCTGTTTACTACGCACAATAGAAATTCTTCTTTTTCGTTTGCCTTTTATTTTAAGTTTCGTTAGCGTTGTTTTATTACCCATGATATTTGAAGTATATTTTAATCATTAGAGAATTTAAACTTAATTACTTTTCTTCGTAGAAAAAGCACTTTTATATACACTGGTATTACGGTAAATATCACTGAGTGAAGACTAAAAATACACAGTAAATACAATCTGCGAAGAAATAAAATCTGATTTATTATGAATTTATACGAATGTACGCTTATAGTATCAAAAAATCTATGATATTCTTCCATGATAGAAAATACTGTTATGTAAAGGTATAATTAAAAGATACTCTTTAATTAATAAGTGTGTGAATTATTATTATTTATCATGAGAATTCTAGTATCAGCTAAAAGTTGATGTTCATTTCCGAAATAATAATTTAATTTATATCTTTAAAAAAACTTATTTTATTTTATGAAAGAAATGGCCCATATTAGTTACATCTTTTTATTTTAAACAAATGGTTTGTATACATGTATATATTTAAATAGAATTCATTTGATATAAAAATTGTTTCAAGAAATGTATACTACTAACGAGTATAAATAATAATATATGCTCAAGAGAAAAATGTATTCATTTTCATTTCCATTAGCTTTCAATGTATATTTTACTATACATTTATTCGTCATATTCGAACCGATTTCAAATTCATTTCATTTAAAATAATGGGTTATTAATTTCTAGGGTTTTTTTTTAATAATATTTAAATATATTTCCGGGTGTATCGACCTAATTTTTTATATTTAATACTTACGATCTTTGTATAACTAAAATACTAATTTATTACAATATTTAATTAATTAATTTGAAGTTCACGTAAAAGCATTTGCACGCAAGAATGCATTTTCAATGGCTAATTATATCTCAATTTTTAAGTATTCGATTTTTTCCAGAATATATTATAAATTAATCGATCCCTCGAAGATCTTTGAAAATTGTGAAAATGCTTACAAAGTATGTATCGGTAAATATAAAAACTGTCGCAAATTCATCCAGCCGAGGTGCTCTAAAAATTCGTGCTGGTAATAACAGGGGTTACTTCACGTCGAAGCTCGTCGTATATACTTTCTATTCGATGCGAATGCTCGTGTATTAGTTTCCTCGTGCGGCAGCAATGCGAGCGATTTCAAAGATACATGTCCTGGATAGCAGTTCTGGAGTTCCTTTCACAATGCACGTCCAGGCGCGACGACCTCGCGTACACATTTTATTTCTGTGTACGCCTTTTTCGTATATTGTTCTTTCCTCCCCCCCCCTCTCACTCACTCACACACACACTTCCTCATTCTCGTATATTTTAGCGTACTTTTAATCTTTATTTAACAAGAGATTTTGACAAGCTAACATATCTATGCATTATTAGCATATCCTGGAGGAATATTGCATAAGACACAGGTTTAATTCGTTGTATCTAAATCGATTCATCTATCGAACTTAAACTTAGATAAGGCGATAAGCATAATATTCAGGTGTATTCATTTCAGTATTTCTCTAACTTTAATATTTTCATTTGATTGTTAAAATAAATGTGTTATTGTATATCTTAATATGTGGTGGCGAAACCAGTAAATGAATCAGAATGTCAAGTTACACTCGTGAAACATATCAATTATACATACCAAAAGTGAAGGAGTTTTACCTACAGAAATAACAGCTTTTAGTAATTCAGTTGTTTTAAATGAACCTATTTAATATAGAATTTTGTTAAAATATATAATATCGTTAAATTTAAAAGAAATTAATCATATTATTAGAATCAAATAAAAAAATTGTAAAACTATAAACTATTAGTTTTATTTCTATTACCAAAATGAAGACTATATTTTTAACTCAAACTTTCTTCTATGATTAAAGTGTAAAAATATAACTGTGTTGTAAAAATTATATTATATTGATGCTCACCAATATTTTGCTTAATAATTAGTTTCTGTATAACTAATGAGCAAGTAGTTGTATTTACTTTTTCTAAAGAGTCACTACAGATAATTATAATAAGCCACAAAAATTTAAGATAATTAAGTTAAATTCACGTTATTTTTAGGAAATATTCGTTTAAATAATAAAAATAAAGCAATATATATTTCAAGAAAAGTTGATATACATAATTTTAAATGAATACAGTATTAAGTTTACTTTTTTACTTTTTAAATAGATAGTTTTTACTTTTAATATCGCTTTGTACATATTAATGTTTCAAATATCAGAAATTGTTATAATTTACATTTTATTTATTATCTTACTGTTATAATAAACTATAAATGTAGAAAAAATATAAAATATATTAAGACAATTGAACAAGAATGACTTTAAATTACAGAAGACAAGTTTATTTTACAAAAAAATATTTTTTTTTTACTCAGAAAAAGTACACTATTCTTAGATACCTAACAAGTTCTCTGTGCTGAACACTAAAGGAAAACAGATACATTTAAAAAATATACTTTTAAAACAAAACTTTCGTTTTAGCTTCCTGCGTTTGAATTATATAAAACTGATGCATGCAACTTGCCAGATCACAAAATATTCTTATGAAAGTATTTTCAATACATCAACCAAATGTGCACAGTCAAACTAATATGTGCAGTTTTCTAATAACTCAAAATTAATAGCAATATATACATATTTGTGCTAAAGAAGCTTCTAGGTTGATGTATATATTTTATATTTTATGAAAAGAATTTGCAATTTATGTTACCGAAACTTATCAGGAGAATTACCGTTTGAATGGGATTCATGCGTGAGTGTATAAAATTATAGAGAATGTGAGAAAAGTAAAGAGAGAGAGATTGATTTTCGACAATATTGACAAATGAAATACAACTACAATAATTTCGTAGTTTTTAAACATATTGATTTATATTAAACTAAACTCCTTTCGACTAACTTATCCCCAGTAAAGATGACACATGCACTAATAAATAAAAGAATTTGTATTATTATGTATATAAATAAAAGATCTCTCTTGTAATATATATATTTAAATTTTCAAAATTATTGAAGAAATGATTAAATGAAACTAATAATATAATAAACAGTAATACAATAATCATTACATATTGTTACACGAACTGAATGTATCGATAATTTTCTTCATATTTTTTTAGTAAAGTACTACTTTTACCAATAAACACAGTAATTCTTAAGAATAATATTATTTTCACATTTATTATCATTATTCTCGATGATGAAATTGTAGATGTTTTTCATTATATTTCAATAGTAATACATTTCAATAGTCCAAACTAGTATATTTTTAAAAGACTCACTAACAATAATGAACTTTTAATGAAGAAAAATTGAAAAATGTTTTCCATATAAAAATAATGCTTGAAATAATCCACAGAAACTTCCGGGTACAGACGAATCTATCGAATTCACCTCAATCAGCGTCAAATATTAACCCTTCAAAAGTTAAATACTTAAACTACCCGTGCACTTATGGAATATCTGACATTTTGCGCAGAAACATCAAAAATCATAAATCTCGCAAAAAAAACAGAAGCAAGAGTTCACTCACATCAAGAATCCACGTGCCGCGTGCGACCGCAAAAGGGAAAAATCATCGCAGTTCTCTCTCTCTCTCTCTCTCTCTCTCTCTCTCTCAACTATGAAATCCAATCCTGCGGTAGCATACACCATTGGATACAAAAACTTGCATTTTTGTAGAGAAAGAGCGCGCGTGAGCCATGAAACCCAACCCAACAATGTCGAGTCTTTCTATTCCTGTTGCTTGGCCATAAAATACATACCAAAAGTAAAACGCAGGAAAGATTCATGTGTGTATGTGAATGTGCTGTCAGATGAACGCATTGAAAAAAAATTCTTAGAATCATTGGTTTATGATTGAAAATGCTTTGAAAAATGTGTCTAGATCGGAAAAATAAGCAATTAATATTGTTGGTGCTAGATACATCAAAGTCAATAAAACTATTCATATACGAAAAAGATGTTGAAAAATATTTTAGCATTGAAATTATTCTAAAATGAAACAATATTAAAAACTCTCAGTGCTTAGGTAGTTAAAAATTATATAATCAACATAAATACTTGTTTATTTGTTTTTACTTTTATAAGTAGTGTTGCTATAACATGAATATGTAATAAATGCCAAAAAAGAAGCCAATAAAAATTAATTTTTCGTACGTACAAAAGCACGAATTCGTTAAAAAAAATTTGTAGGTAATTAAACAAACACATACTCCATTTGAAAGAAAATCTTACAATAACATATTAAGTTTCAACGAATATTTAACTGAATATTAACAAGTTTAATCCAATCATTTTCAAGTTGCATTATTATTGGATTCTAATTAATTGAAGGCTTTTGATGTAGGTTGACGAAAACGGATTTACACGTTAAGTTATTTTAAATAAATACCCTCCAAATATTCATATTTAGGAATGACAACGTCTTTACGCTTATTACAAGTGAAATTAATTAATATATCACACAAAAATTTATAATATGTAACATAATTTTTTTCAATGTTATTGTAATTTCATAAAATAAATTAAATAACAATCACGTAGAAACATATTAATTATATGTAATTATTCTAATATAATTTTAGCAAAACGATATTGTATAAATTTAAACTCCAATATGTGTATATAGATATGAAATAAAATTAAATAATTTAGTCTTATTAAACACATTAACAGATCAAATATTATCTATATCTTTTGGAGATATAAATAAGACCAGAATAATTAATAAAAACTAAAATGTTGTAATCATAATTACTAATTCATTATACATTGATTGATTATATATGCATGAAATATGTTCAAAAAATAAGTAATCAATATTTTCATCATATTAAATTCATTTTTATTAAAAAAATAAAAAAATCATATCTAAAATTTTAATATAACTAACAAATTACTTAAATGAATTAATAAAAAGTACTTGGACAAACCATATATTTAATATATATTTAACATTTAAACAATTGAGAATATTGTTAATTTTTGTTAAAAAATAGTGAGTTAAATTGTTTACTCTCTAATACATTTGTAATACAGTTGACTTTGTACAATACATAGCTTCACTTTATTTATTTTAATTTCCAATTAATTATCGTTTTATGAAACTGAAAAATATATTTCACCAACTTATTTACGTGTACTTAAATGCTTATTTGATAGACAATATTTTAAAATGTATTAAATTTTTGTAACTATAATTGTTTTATAAGTTGTTCTATCTAATATCTTCAATTTGACTTATCGTACAAAATAATCATTACATATTGATTAAAACACATTGTCCTTGGTAATGCACTTCCTATGCAAAATCTATTATCTAGCATTTATTTCGATTATATTATAAATTGGAACAATAAACCTTAACTGGAAATCTGAAGGATGTATAAAAAGAATCGTAAACAAGCGTCTAAACAATCTTAATCTATAGATATTATATTTAGGAAAATATTTACACGTAAATTAATACTGCAGTAGTAATTACCTAGAATTATCATCGTATAATTAATTATAGAAAAAAACTTCTATTAAAGTACCGGTATAATATATTTATATTTAAGTACGTCACCTGAAGATGTAAATTATATAGAAATAATGTTAACTACAATAATTCTAATGTTACATATCACTTTTTTGTATTGCCATCTGTATCCTGTATTATAAACATAGTTCATCAGTTTTAGTTTAGATAGCTACATAAATTACATTATTGTATTGAATGTTTTATTTGAGTTTAATATATTAAATTTTATTTCTAAATGAAATAATTCGATTTCAGCTCTTCTTAAGATTTTCACAGGCTTTAAACTAAACTAATTGCACTAAACTAAAAGAAAGACGTTATCGTTCAAGAATCGACCATGAATTAATTAACGTAATCAATTTTTTAATTTATTAAATGTTAATAGAATTATCACCTAGTAATAAAAAATTGTATTTACTTCGTAATTCTGATAAACAAATAACTTTAAAATAAAAATTTCATAAGCTTTCATTGAATCTTCTAATTGATAAACACGAGCCGCAAATTTTGACAACAGGCAAAACAATTGGCTGTATAAATAGCCACGGAGTATTGGCCTACTCTCGATATGCTTAACCGTGACATCTTATCGAACTACTGGGAACATTCCCCGTGTGACATAGTGCAAGATATCCTTCACAGATACCCTACGTACAAGCCGTACCTCGCAGCGCATAATTTGCCGTTTGATCGGCTTTAATTACAATACGAATTCGGGCTCCTCTCCCTTTCTCATCTTACCAATAAGTCACTTGAGAGGATACACCAGTACTGGATTGGTCTCGGTGATCGACCACGCATGCGCCATCCGATCGCATCATTAACTACTACGATCATCGTCCGGTGATAAGTCCGTCACAGACTGCCTTGTATACGATGAAAGCTTGCGTGAGCCTCTCACGAATCGTTGCTGTCGTCACACATACGAGCAAGTCTCAATACTAACAACCAGTCTACTAATTCAAATTATCAGACGTTGTACAGCTCATAATTTCATAATTACGCTCAATTAACCGTTATTTACGTATATCGCGGTGTCCGATGGAAGCGCGAACCTAAAATTCCGTTTTTAGTGGAAAACCATCGACGCGTTTCTGGATGGTTTATTAATAAGGATTGCAGCGAGGGCACGATACACGGTAAAGTTTCACCTAATTATGGAGGAATCCTGTGAGTTGATTATGTTTTATAGTTTCGTCAATAAGTTACTAACGAGCTGCTGAGAACATGGCTTCAAGTTACGTAGATTCTAGATCAAAATGGTAGTAGTACTTTCATAGTAAACACAGAATGGCTTCTATGAACCGTGTAAGAATTCTTGAAGGAACTCGGAACTAATTTATGATAGTTTCTGTAAATACCGATTAGATACACTCGATGTCTGTTAACATTCATGAAATTAGGAAAAAGGGAGTTATTCAGAGTTGAGAAAAATACTGGTAACGATGAAAACTAAATTTAATTTGGAAACAAAATAGTCGATTATTATGAAGTCGATATCCTTCAAAAGAGATTTAAATGCATATTTTTACCCAGGGCAACACATTTTCGTTATTTTCTGTTTAAATAAGACTTATAATTAAATTAAAAATTTCGGTATTACTTCTTAATAGAGTATATCTGTTTTATACTTGACTACCCATCCACTCTCTTCTTTTTCTTCACTTCAGCTAAGCTGATATTAAATAAAAGCTTATACAATAAAGTACTGCTGCCATACAGGATCATTTTCTAAATTACTTTTATCCTCTCCATACTGTACTTTTTACTTCGTATTACTTTCATTTTTAAATTTAATACATTATTTTGGAATTTCGTTATAGTTGTCATTTTCGTAGTTTAATTTTCTTTGGTATAATAAGAGACCACATTTTTATTGCTAATGTACTTATTATTATATTATATATTTCAAATTTTGTTTTCTTTGATACTTCCACTTCTAATTCTCACGCATTTCATTAGTACAATTTCTTTATTTTATGTCATTCTTTTTTTACCTACAAATTACTATATATGAAAATGCAACACTTTTAAATTGAACACCGGAAAATGAAATATCAAGTCAATGAAAGAGCAGGCAAATCAACTGCGTGTGTAAATAAAGTCAAGTTTTCAATTCGTTTTGTTTTTTAGTAAGCCGAAGTAAGCAAGCTGACTACCGGGAAGATAAAATACACACATACAAGTCAGGTACTCTCTTAAAAGACGCTAATAATCTCTCTCTCTCTCGTTCTCTGTTCCTATTATTATAAAACCGACTAATAAAATAATCTGATTAATCACAAATTATTCGATAATAATTTATCGGTTTCATCGACAGCTATTATTAAATTTGTAAATTACTATTTCAAAGTACTATTGTAAATATTTTAAAATTTTATATATCGATAAAATTTTGTTTACATACCAAAAAGTTGAAATTACAATGTATTTACAATGCTTATTGAATATTATATATGATAAATGAAAGCATAATGAATTGTCAGTTAAAACTAAGCTATAAAAGTATAAAGCTTTTAATGATACAATATGCAATTGTCAGGTTTCATAATTCCAGTTTTTGTGAATTCAACAAATATACAACAGGAATAACTCAATTACTTATATTTATACATAAAAAAAATAGAAATTATAAGTGCTTATATTTTTCTGATTATGAATAAGTAAGTGTCCGTAAAAGATGTAATAAAAAACTAGTAATATTGATGATATATATATGTATGTATGTATGTATGTATGTATGTATGTATATATATATAGACATATATACGTATGATTTAATGTTATATCAAATATGTAAATATAAATAACGGACAATTATGATTTCTACTCCAAAACTTTGAAAAACTTAATGCATACTCTATCTATTTTATTTTATATAAAATGTATTTTGAGTAAAACAAAATTCTAAATTAACACATTTAAGTATTATGCAAATATTAGTGAAATAACTTTTAATGCTACATATGATATTATAACAAAAATAAATACTCCTAAGCCTGATGCTGAACAAAACTGATTTTTTTATTCGTTGTACTTTTTCAATTTCATAAGTTTTGCTACTCGTGTAATTTAAAGTGCTATACTTTTTACTACTATAAGAATATATTTCGAATGATTATTATTGTAAGTTTTTTGTATATGTTATAAAAAGATGCATTAGAATTTGCAATAATCGTCAATTATCTAGTAAATATTTTTCATATTGTTACAGACAATATGTCATGCCTGTGTAAATTTATTTCAAGTATATGCACGCTTACATTTCGTAATTTTGACGAAATAAAACTTCTTTTTGTAAAAAAACTTTTTAACAATAGTCCTTGTACCAGGACTACTCTTTATATAAAACATATCCTTTCAGAATAATAAATGCAAATAAGATTCTAGAATGTAATTCTTTCTCAAGTGTAGCAAAGGGTTTAACTACTATGCCACTCTTTCTCTTTTTTCAAATTGAAGATAAATTTCTGTGTCTATCTTTTTTCAACTCGATCTCATATACAGATATATACTTAACATTTAGTAGCTCGCTAAATTCTTGTTTCTACTTATTTTCTTCTTTCATTTTCCTTAATCTTTCCTTATCCATTTTATTTGTCTCCTTCTCTTGTACTCAATCTTTCTCTACCTAATATATTCTTTTAATTTCTCTTTATATCGTTCACCTTATTCCCTTTTTGTACATCTTTTACATCTCACTTTGTTCTCTTGTCAGTCCTGTCTTCTTTTTATCTACTAACGCCTTTTTTCTTTCTTTTTTTTTCATCTTTACATCAAATTATTCTTTATTTTCATTTATATGTTTCTTTTTTGCGATGTATTATTCCTTCGCGTTTCTCCATCTCTCTCTCTCTCTCTTTCTCTCTATCTTGTTCACACTTTTTCTCTTCATCTCTCCTGCTCTTTCATTCTTAACGCGTTGACTAATCGAAAAGAGTAATGAGTGCACGCGAGTGCACTTTCTAATTACTGAATACGCGCAAATTCAAGACAAATACGAGAATGGAAAATATAATGGAGCTAACGTAACTTGTTCCCTAAAGCGCGCCAACCAGCAACGTTATATTCCAGGAGAAGAGCTCGAATACTCGCTGGGGAATCACTTCTTCGTATCTCATATGCACATGTCAAGCGAGTCAAAATCTAAAACGAAGTGAAGAACAGCTCAACACTCTAAACACACAAATGCATGTAAAAGCTATTGCTTCTTGTTTCATTAAGCTCCCATTTATATGTGGAGTACGATAGGGTAATGAAAGGTAATCCACATATTGGAGCTAACTAAATGGTAGTGGTAGCTTGTTATTGCGAGAGCATAGACTTGCAAATAATTTGAACCAGACCTAAGATATGAGGTAGGTATGCGAACAAGATAGATAAAAGGATAAAGGATGTAATGGATAGGGAAAAAAATAGGTGACATCCAAAGGACTGTACTTCAATTGAATAGTCTTAGTTGTCGCTGGTGTATTTAGTACCTAAAATAGCCGTTTACGCAACAAACGTCGAGAAACGTTTACTCAATGGGCACTGAATAGAGGGAATACTAGACAACAAAGCATGCAAATCTCTTGTCTACATTATCGTTCTCTCGTTTCCTCTTACTGTGTCTAACTAAACTAAATAGTGAGACGAAGTGTTCCATTTATCCAAAATATCTATCAAAGCAGTCTGTTGAATGTACTACGAGATAAAGTTAAGTTAACGATATTTCATGAATTTTAATTAATTATAATTTCTACGTATTAATAAGATGAGATTAATATTTTCATTTTCAGTATCCTTAACGATTTTACTTAGATAATTCGTAGAAATAATCTTGATAAAGTACCATACTCACAACTTGTTATGTATCATATACATAACCCCCTTAGCTCGAAAGACATTATATTATCGAAGCGTATATTTATATCTTTGAGGATTCATTTGCAACAAAAGCTCAAGTTGTTCATTCAGTATTACAGCTCAATTTCATATAAAAATTGATTTTGATATTCATGAAATCAATAATTCGAAAAAGATTGATTCTTAATTTTTTGAAATCCTCTTTAGTTACGAAGTTTATTTATTTCCAATTTATGTCTTGATCTTGTAACAGCTAGAAGGTATCATTACAATAATATTTTTGATTTACACTTTACATGTATTTATGTAAAGTGTAAATCAAATCACTTGTTATATATTTTAAAAACTATGCTATTACAATTATTGCAAATTTCGTTAGTCTCTAGCATGTTACAGCCTGATAAAAATGATTATCTGATAGTAAGAATTTGCATAAAAGAAAAGAAAGTTTCTAAACGAATAAGCAGGTTTTCTTCACCTGGGATAAGTCAATACAAATGTGTTGGAGAAAATGGAGTTATGAGGCTTCTGTGCCTGCAATACTAAATAATGTAGAAGATGAATAATATTATCCATATCACTAGTTTGGCATAACAGGAGTTGAACAAAACTTGAACGACGTAAGGAAGATCGTAAATGCAAGGAGATCGATTCTTATGTTTGCACTTGTGATACACAAATATGAATTTTCTATCTTCAGTGTATATACACGTAAATAATAAATTTAAATTCACTAAATGTATAAAGATTTCTATGGTCTTTTACAGACATTTAAGCATTTTTGTGTAGTTAAACTAAATACAAATGTATATAGTTGAAAACTAATATCACAGTGCATCAATATTCTTGTATTAGATCTTTTTGGTATTATCCAGTAAAAATTGATTTTGAAGTATCTATTTTCTAGTAACATAATCTGAAAAGTTTAAAAAAAAAATAAATCTATAATAATTTATAGATAAATAACTAATTTTAAGCTAAGAAACCAAAAAAAGTGTAACATAATATTTCAACAGCGAAATAGCTTATAAAATTCAAGAGGATTAATCGAAAAAGATAAAAAGAAGAATATTAATAGAGGTAACAGAGGAGCATCAGTTATACACACCTAGGTTGATTGAGTATGGTCAGTGATACGTGAAGCGTATTAACATTTCATTGCTCCATCGGAGCGCACAACGTTATTTCCTTCCGATAGATATATATATAGGTGTCTCGAACCTTTGATGGGAAATAAGGGTAGCAATTCCCACTGGGGTAGCTATTGTTCTCTATTTCTTTCCCCCTGACTCTCTCTCTTTCTCTCTCTCTCTCTCTCTCTCTCTCTCTCTCTCTCTCTCTCTCTCTATACATATAAATATATATCTAACTCTGTTTCTCTTGATGCGCTTTGAAAATTTGTGTCAAAGAAAAGTAAACAATTAGACAAACACCGTACACAGAAAGTTTAACGACAGCCCTTCTCAAGACGAATACCTTTGCTTTTATTACTAGTATGTGCTCAAATAATGGGGTCGCTTATTGCCATCGGACCCGACATAAAGACGTTCTTCACATTGTGATACTTTAATTCGAGCGCGATTGCATTGGATTGTCTCTTTATGCGTTTGTAGTGAAACAAATGCAACTAAATAATAATGGTAGATTTTGAAATTGAAGTCAATAAATGTCATGTAAATTTACGTATTTAAATTATATATAATAATAAATATCGATTAATTTTTAAAAATAAAATTTCTATTGATGTCAGGAAAAGAAGTTTTTATAGTACTTCGATACAATTGAATTAGATAAATAAAAACTCATATTTCTTGATCGTACAGAATCCATTCTAATATATTTTATTTTCTCAATAGTTAATTTGATACAAATTATAAGCGATAAATAAACAGTGGAATTCGAAATTTTTTAAAACTAATACAATTCAATTTTATTGTTGATTATATCTATGTCTATATTATAATTATATCCATAATTTATTGTAGATATGATTAATGAAGTAAAATGTATACATATTTGAATATTTACGTTATTCTATTTATTTGCACAGAGTAAGATTTTGTATGATTTTTCTACTACATAAAAAATAAAATAATTCAAATGTTTTGGACAACTCTTTTATCGCAGTTTATGTGCAAATAAAATGTGTATATCATTATAATAATGTATAATTAAAACAAAAATATGAATTTCGTAATAAGGATAATATTATGTAATTGAATAATGCAGATGCTATGTTCCAGATAACTACAATGAATGATTAAAACTAAATAATAATTAATTGTAATATTCTATACAATTTTTCAACAAATAATAAAATTATGCATACAAAAAGTAATTCTTTCATGCATAAAGTGAAATAATTAATAATTAAAATCGCTTACATTTTTACATTAATAAAGAAATGTGTATCAAATTGCACTTTAAAGTATCCATTTATATTCGGTTTATTATCATAATATGGTAAAAATATGGGGTTTTATAAGAGTACTGATTTCTAAAGCTTATAAATATACGTAATAATTACATATTAGCTATAATATTAAAATATTTTAATCCGTTCTTATATCTATTATAAAGTATTTTAATAATTCATTCATTTTAACAAAGATTGAGCATTAAAATTTAGCGTTACAATATTATATATTTAACAAAAGTTAAAACGTAATTGATTTTAGTTAGATTTTTGATTATTTGTAATTATTAGAATTGTTATTATAATCCTTTATGTAAAGTAAACATTATGTGTTGTGTACTAGAATATAAAGTCTTTACAAATAAAATTATCATTATTTTCTCTCTACAATACATGTTAGCATATATAATATTTGTTATATATTAAATATTAATATATGTTTTATTTCATGTATACATCCATGTAAATATAAGAATAATTTTTATATGTTACTTAAGGGTAAATTCTTTTGTCCTACATCGTAGTGCTAGTTTTAAAAGAATGTACGATAAAAATATAGAAATTTCAATTATAGATCTTAGATCTTTATTTGGAGTCAATGATAACATGTCATATAGTGAATTATAATAAGTGAATTTTCACCAATAATTCATAGTGATCTAATTTTATTCTTATTACGAACTAGAATAAACTTTGAAATTTGCAAAAATTGCAAATATAAAAGAAACGTAATTATTTATTGATTTTTCAATTCATATATTAAATTTCATTCAAAATTTTATATTTATTATCAACTTTATTTTGTATCTTTAAAATTTACTATGAGGTAAAAATTCTTATATTCAAATGAATATTTTAATTTAAATCCAAATAAAGGCAGAAAATATGCAATTATATATATAACGCTAGAATTTTTAATTACATAAAAACATTTAATATAAATTATATAAAATGAAGCATAAATTTCGTACTTGAATCATCTACTCTACATATAGAAATGTTTTCAAAATAATAATTTGTTTCGTTCATTGAATTATTTTTAGTCAGTTTAATGTATTTTTTGAAGGATTGAGTACAATACATCTTCTGAATTCTAAATATTAAAAATGCATTGACATAAAATTTCTAGTTAGATATTCAAAAATTTATCGTTTTGTGCTTGAGAAGTAAATAATTAAAAAACGCTAAAAAATTGAAATATAAAAACTTTTATTGAATAAATGATAGTCAAAGAAATATAAAATAAAAAATAAAAATTACACGTGATAGAAAGCACTCATAAAGAATAAAATGCAATAGTATATGGGTATAGGCAGAATCAAGATCCGATTAAATCATGCGCATACTGAATATTTATATTCGCAACTCTTTTGATCTAACCTATACCTCTAATCCAGAAATTCTATGATTTCAGAATATCGCTAGTAAAAAAGACAATTATAGAGCAAGAATTTTATGCATCAACAATGATTTTTATTATTGCTATCTAAAAATCTTTTAATATTTGTTACATTTCAGAATATATAACCTTTTTTACTGTATATTTGGATGAAAATAGTCATTTTTTAAAAATTTTGTTCGTATAAATATTTCTCGACTGATTCGAACGAACAGACGCAAATACAATGTTTTAACGTTCAACCTAAATCAGCCTAAAAAAATAAGTTAATTATGTATTGATATTATAAATATTTAGATAAGATATTCAAGGTGAAATTAAAGTTTAGGCGTAAGCTCCTCCAAATAACTACTACTTGAAGATTATTCTAATTCTTAAATCGCACTAAGCTATTATCTCTATATCGATAAAATTGATAATAAAATTATTGAAAAATGATATTTTTCAAAATATCTAATTACATTACTGAATAAATGGAGTTCCAGAGAGATTATTTTACTTGATTATTTTACTTAATCAAAGTAACATTGAAACTGCTTATATGTTTGATTAAATTGTGATTGTGAAAATGAAGAATATTTACTATAGTATAGCTATTAACGTACATTGACCCTCTTTAGGTTGAAAAAGGAAAAAGCTCGTTCTTTCTTACATACGGGAAACATTAATGCTAGCGTGCTTTTAGTAAAAGCATTTTCCTGCTTGCAGGCACAGGTAATACGCACGCACGTACGCTTATTCACTCATCTACTCATACATATTCAAGGACTACGCCTATTCACGGAATACGTAAATTATGCATGTGGATAAAAAACTATTTTTATCTGATTGTAAAAGAAATGTTGTGACTTTTGACTTCCAATAGAAATTCTTAATAGCTTCGTTTCGTGGAAAAATATTAGCTCAATAATTTAAGAATAATACGTCAAGTGATAGGCGCCTAAAAAGAAGAAACATAAAAAAATAGTTTATATAATTCTACTAATTTATTTTTATTCGTTTGTTTCCCTTTCTCTCCACAAAGACAGTAAATGTTAAAAGTTAATAAAATATATTTTTATTCAAAGATTTACATTCGGTTAAATTTATATAATATACTAATGTACACGAAGTAATACTTTCTTTTGGCACAATTTTCATATACAAATTCCGTATACTGGGTTCACTTTTAATTATTATATACATAATATAAGTATTATGCAGCTATTCCTAGAGTCAACTTATCGATTTATTAAGGAAAATTCTTCAAATGATAAAATTAACGTTGTGTCTTGATATAATTCTCAAAATATATGAATTTACAAAGGAAATCTTGAAACTTCTATCATTTGCATACCAAAATGTTTGAATGAATCCAAATTTCTTATTTGACAAATTTTTAATTCAAAAGAAGACATAATGGTTATTTTCGTAAATTATTATAATGATTAAATATGTTTCGTCGATAAAGAGTAGATATCATAGAAATGAAAGAATCAAATAACCGGTTTCATTTAAAATTTAGTAGTTTTAATAAATTATATGTACAGTACATTCATTAAGAATAATTGACTTAATTACAAAAATCTTTACTTTCACAAATTCAGCTGTTATAAGTTTCTTACGTATTTGCTTTAATTACAAACACATATACATTATGAAAGAGAAAGAAAGTATAACTGGATGGGAATTTTCCGAAACATAGATCTGCAATAATGGGTAAAAGCTCTCGAGCAGTATCAATGAGCGGTACTAATTTGTAACGCAGCTGGATAACGAAGCTGAAAGGAGGAAAATTGAAGTCGAATGTCAATAGCGTTAGTAGCAGACATGTTGGAGCAATTATTGTTTCATTTGTATCGTATCTGGATTCAACTTTCTTCGAACAACAAGAAAAAAGTATTCAGTGCTATAAATTACAAAATTAGTAATAATATTAGTAATCATTTTTCAAAGGAATTGTATAGCATGTGAAGTAAACTATACTTATATTAGTATAATTTACTAGTAATGATTATAAAATGTTATAACGTAGTTATTATTTTTTTTAATATTATCATAATGATGCTCTACACATTCGATCCTCGTAAAGATATATTTAAGATTATAAGCAAATATTATTGCTCAGTAAATTTATGATTTACAGATGTAATTGTGCAAAAATATTTTGAACTTCCACATAAAATTTTCACACCAAACATTTTTTAATTCAACTATTCTTGTATCTTTGAATACGTTTTAGCTATAATTAAGTAATGAATAGGTAAGCAAAATAATCTGGTTAGAATATTCGTTCGATGATTATTTTATTATTATTACTAAAAATATAATTAATAAATACCTTCTGCATTACCGTATAAATGTAACAGTGACTTCTAATGTAATTCTAAAAGATATTACGAAGATTTCAGAATCATTTTGTAAGAAAATGATTCTCAAAAAATAATATTTATTTTTATACAGCATATATGGACTAAATTTTGAAAATATGCATTCTAAATATTATATTAAATATTTATATTATTCCGATTATTCATTCACTCCTACAAAAAAAGTATTTGTTCCGAAAAGTAAGATAGAAATAAAATTACAGTAAATTTCTGAAAGCAATTATTAATTAACGATAAATAAGTATTGAAACAGTCCAGTTCGATGCACTTAGATATTCAATTAATATGAAAGTTCAAGTTCAAGTATTAACTGTTATAAATTTTTTACTTATTTACTTTCATTACGCGCATGTACACTTATCAAAAAGGAATGAAGTACAACTTATTGAAAAGAATTAATAAATATAATAAACTTAAAATTATTATATCATCGTTCGATTCTTTATGATAACTAATTTATTTCTATCGACATAAAATTTCTTGCAAGTATGTGTACATAGTTTGTGTCAACAAATATTATAAAATCCTTTCGGTATAAAAATTATGAGATAAAACAATATCTTATAAAACAAGTTCAATTTCATTCAATAGTGATATCCTTTATGTTCACTTATTAAGGAAAAAACAAGCTTCTTAAATAAACATAATTTTCCTTAACACGCGTGAAAAACCAATTACCATGGTAACTACCTGGGACTCATCACGTGATTTTCAATTTGTTTCGAAGGTACAAAGAGCCACACTAACGTCCAAGTTCACAATAATAAAAAATTCCATGAGCTATAGAAGCTGAAATACGGAACGTACGTGCGCGCGCACGTGCTCAAGTTCTGGTGCAGACGAGAGCATGAACGGAAGTGCAATTACAAGAGAGTACACAGCCGTTTTCGCCTGACCGAAAATTGATAGCCCCTATCTGTCCATTTGCTTCATGTTGATTGCCATTTCACGTTCCACCCTGACTGAAGTTATAATAACTCCTTCAGTTCTTTGCGTCAGCATTTCTAAACTATTCTAAAACGAGCGCATGGAGACAAAGATGGAAGTCAAGAATGACGAAGACTCAGAAAAATTATTTAGAAATAAGTCTGCATAATGTGTGTTGTTTTTCAATTTACTGTCGGTTGGTGGATTGTAAATTTTCAAAGCATCTATTTTATTTAGAATTAGCTTGTGATAAGAAGAATTAGTTAAAAAAAATATTTGTCTTTATCTATCTTTATGTTCTACTCTAACGACTTTTTTTTCCTTTCGTCTCACTATACTTTACACGCTTATTTTTTGTCCAAGTCGATTAATCACTCGGTGACATCGCCATTCTACGATCGATCTATATTCGCGCTGGCACGTGTGTATCTATTTATACGGGAAACTGTATCTCCTTTTCCAAGACTTTTCAAGTATTTGAAATTTTGCTTAAAATTTCAAGATTATGTCATTCTCGAATCAACACTGATCGGAAGATTTCATTTGTGCAGGACTCATTCCAGCTTTCATTCCTCTACTAAATAATTGTTTCTCTAACTTGATCTATTTTTTCTAAAATACTTTCAGAAAATGGAAATCTACAAATTGCCTACAAAAGATATTTGCTTACGAAGGTTATTATTTGAAAATTACTCTTTACTTTTTGATGGAATACCTTCGCTTTTAAAAATTAACAAAATACTCCGATTCAATACTTAATGAACTCGTTTAATCGTACAAGCGTGTATAAGTGTTACTTTAATAACATGGTATATTAAGGAAAAACTTTTGTAAAAATTTTCAGTTCTTGAATAGGAGCAAGTCAACGATATTACTGCTTGTCCTCCAAATTCCAATAATATGTCTTAATTAAATTTATGAGTGGTTTATCTTTGTGAAATTCATTTGCTTATAACCGTGTATATATCTATATGTAGCGTCTTTAGGTTTTTTTAATGTTAATGTGTAAAACAATTCCCTTGAACATTATAAAAAAATCACTTTGAATAATATGAATATTTAATTTTCCTAAATAAGTTTCTTCATAAATGTTCTTGAATAATATTCCATTTTTTATGTGTTTAACAAAAACAGTACAATAATATTAAAAACTAAGATTTCTTCTTAACTGGATAAAAAGTACATCCTAATTTAATGGAAACGTTAATTACGACTGTGACAAGCATATAGATATCTTTATCGATACCATTAACATCGAATTATCGAATACCTAAATATTCCATTAGCATATAAAATAAATGATAAATAAATCGCAGAATTACAGCCAATTCTTCTTTTTTACATCTACAAAGGACGAAAGTAATCAGTTCGAAGCTTCCGCATAAAGCTATTGGTGCTTTAGTGCAGTGGTAAGAGACGAGTCACTTCAGACGCGATAAGTGCCATGTCGGAAAGAAAAAAGGAAAATACTTGAAGAAAACCAAAACTTGGGGTCTCCGAACGAATTTGGAGTGAGAGTTAGAGAAAATAAATATTGAAAAGATAGTGCAGCTTCAGTGTTATTGAAGGCATTGGGTTATCCTTCAAAGTAAATGTTTAGGACACGATTAAACATAAGAAAATCCAGTATAGTTGTTTGATTTTAAGTACACTTTTTTGTAATATACATATATCATATATTTGTTTATTAAAGAAAGTAATTTAGAGATCGACTTTTTTCTATTATATATTCAGTTTTCTAATTATAATGTCTCTAAATTATAATAAGAAATATTATGAAATGTTTTTTCAGGAAATATCAAAAATAAAATTTAAAATATCGCACTATAATCCTTTGTTACATCTTTCCTGACTTACAGCCTTTTCTGGTACAATTTGCTAAAAAATTATTAATTGATCGTTTCAGATGAGTGATACGATTTATTAAGTATAGTAAAAAAAACACAGAAAAATTCTATAAATAATTGATCATATAAACAGACATTATATCTTATTAAGTCTGAATATTAATCATTGCTGTTAATCAAATAGACATCTAGAATAAATTTAAGCTAATGAGTAATTAATTGCTTGTTGTATGAAATAAATAAAATAGAAAAGTATAAAAGGTGTGTATACGTTAATGATACGATGAATAAACATCTAAGTAAATAATAAAAAATATAATGAAAAACAACTAGTCACAAACTCCAATAAGGTTGAACGATTTTATTTACTTTTATTCAATTGAACCGTCTTAATACATGAAAAGAAATGAAAACGACTTCCTATTTTGGTCTTTTAAAGAAAAAGTAAAAAAGGAATAAATTTATCTTACCTCTGTGTATATATTGGCGTATGTGTACGAACGCGCGTGATTGTAGGCATGCGATTAACGTTTTTCGAAGTCAGTCCAATGTTGCTTCCATTTTGCATTTACAATTTTGTTCACTTTGCGTGGTAACGTAAATTTCGCAATGTAGAGAAAGTCATTCGCAAAATAACAAGTATTTTTATACAGATATAAAGTATTTAAGAAAAAGAAAATTCAAAGAAAACCTCTGAGATAACTATTCTCGATAATGTGAAAAATATAAATTTTATATAATTTGTTAAATACAAAAAAATATTTCACTTCGTCTATTTTAAATGTTAAGATAAATTAAAAATATATCTATACCAAATTTACTTTGCTGATATCATTTTTTGACAATAATGACAATTAGTGAAATTGATGACCGAATAATACGTCCGCACTATTTTACACTTTTCCTAACCAAAACACAATCCTTTATGATGCAGTCTATAAAATAATATACGTATTCATTCCTTTAATTATTGCACATTATCTTATATAATAACGAATATTGCAAAGTTTTTTATCTGTACTCAAACGATATAGCGAGGCTAAAACAAATTCGTAAAATTATGTCTTTTACATTTTCAGAATAATATCAAATAAAATATTTATCAAAAATATAAAAATGTATGATAGTTACAGAATTAAAATAATATTTCTGTGAAAATTAATGTTCGTAAAAGTGAATATAATATTCTAATTTAATTTAAATATTTATTTCAGAGAGTAGTTTTCCATTGAGAACTTTATGTAATAGAAGAATTTCGATAAAAAAATGGTATGTATGCAATAAATTGTGGAATACAGTATATCATTTTTTTAATTTTAACCAACAATATTTGTCCAAGTTTTCCTTCAACTTTTGCTACTTTTATTCCGAACTATTTTCTGTATCCAGAATAGTTTACGGTCTAATAATTTCTGCTAAGATATAAAATTTAAATATTGATTAAAGTCTACGAATGTTATATTCTGCTTTGAAAAATTATATACATATACTCTGAATAAAGAGAATAAGAGTTTAGAAATTTTAAATATAAATAATCCAGTAGAGAATTCACATTCAAAGTTTATTTTCTATATAATATTGCTTGAAATGTTATAGAAAAATGTTTGCAAATTAAATACCATTGAACTTAATTAAATGAGAAAAAATAGAATAGGAGTTGAACATAAAAAGTCCGTAATGAAAATTTGACCAAATTAAATACAAGCCATATCCTTAACATCGAGTAACTTTCAATCCTGTTTATAGCACCTACTTGAATAAACACTACATTTTAGTGCCCAGTACTACCTTGAATTTCATTTATCTTTCCTGTTCTCTGCTCTTCTCTCGAAATGTGCGCACAAGTACGTAGAGCAATCTGGGACAGCAGTAAGGAAGATAATGGGATCATTTGTGAAATACTGTATATACATGGACTGCAGTTGGCCGAGTACTTAGGTTTGCAGTTACGTAGATGCCACATATGTGTCTATAGATTTTCTATGTGCAAACGAGATTGATCTAGTGCCTGCGCACACGGATTCTGCTTGTTACTCACGCACTCGAAAAAAGAAGAGTGGTACATTATTTGATGAAGTTTTATTAACCTGTTGTCTGCATACTCGCTTGGTAGCAAACAATTCTTGAATTTTTCAAGCAATAACGTTCGAAATTTATCAATATTGTTACGAATCGATCTCGTTTCATGAAAATATATTTTCAATTATTTTTTAAGATGAAAATTATACGTTATAGTAATCGACTTTACAAGCATGTAATAGCTACTTAGGTAAACATGCATATGTATTTATCAAACTATGATAAATTACAGCGAATAAAATAGCTTAAAATGATATAGTACTTTTTTTATTTTTAATAGATAAATATGACGAATAAAGAGTCGATGACGAGTAAATAGGATCGATAAATTATTAATAACATTTTTCTTTTATACATTTTATGTAGATATTATAAAGTTTTATATGTATATATAATGCGTCAGGACGTATCTAAATATATGGATATTTATATTATTCTATAATATCAAAAATTAAATAAATTCAAAATAAATTAAATTAAAAATTTATGAATACGTCACATATTCATTGATCATTAATATTTCTTTTGACCTAAAGATTTTTTAAAACTACTTTAATTATTCACTACAATGTAAGGTTCACTTATCACTTTATGATATAATAATATAAAACTTATTACCGATAACTTCTCTTTAACCTGCATATAAACAGTAGAAAATTTCTTGTAATATTTATCAATGATATTTTTTGCGATACGTATAATAAATATAAACGACATAAGCATACAAAGATATAAAGAAGGGTCACACTAACATATAAATAATAATGCAAACACACATATAAAATATATACATAACGATACACGGGCACATAAATGCATGTTTATGTTCTCCCAAACGCTTTTGCGTATGTTTACTCTTTTCATCAGAGATATGCACTTTTACGTCACGTTTCGAACATGAATCAGATACTTAATTTATCTTCACCTCCTCTATTTTCATCTGGCGTGATGCAGGCCATTATCGAAATCTTTGTTAAAGAGATTTTTTAACAATCGTTGAAAAATTATCTATTTACTGCTTACGAATAAGTAAGCATAATTTTTGCGCTCATAATTTTTTTACATTTTCAGCCAACTGTTTTTGATATTTTACAAAATGTAGCCTAAAGAAAAAATATAAAATATATATGTACACGAAAAAATTTTTCATAAATGAAGTAATTACTTTTTTCTGTAAGCGTAGATCTCAAAATATGATACTAAAAATAGTAAAAAAGTTTTTCATTGAATTAAATAATTTAGTACGTATATCATTCAAATATTAACTAAAGAATTTTCAAATAATCTATTTTTCAAGCCAATAAGACCAAAATTTATATTTTTCTACTCATACATTCATCAAATCTAAAAGTTTATACATCTATGTTTCGGGAAATAATACTTCGAATGGCATTATTCTAACACAACTATTTTCGTCATCATTCTGATTTATAAAGTATTTATATTTATAAGGTATACAGTATACTTGTTTATTTAGTACTTCATTTGTATAATAATATACTATTGATTAATTGTATTTAATTTAAACGTTTGTTGTTTGTAATATCAATTCAAAAAATTTAACATTAAATATTTATCATGCATATAAAAAATAAATGAACTACTGAATTATAAAATACAAAAATTTGTCATAAAATTCCTGAAAATCAACATCTCTTAAATGGCACTCTAAATTCTATTTCCCACAAAAGAAATACTGAGTATCTTCATCGCGTATCATTCTTTCTCTTGAATAAAGACGAAAAAATGTAAAAAGAAATGATCATTTGCGAAAGGAAATATGACGAAACGAGGAAAAATAATATCCGTAACGCCGAGCGCAATTTTCGCTCCAGTAGCACTTTCATATAATTCATACCCCATTTTGTACACTATATACATGTATATATATATATATATATATATATATACCCACCGAGCGAAGTTAAGACTTGATCAAAAACTCTTTAACGATTTTGATAAAATAATAGATCTATAAATAGAAAAAATTTTAAAAAATAAAAAAATTATATTTCATTACACTGATATAATAGGTAGCTAGAATGAATTTAACAGAATTTAATGACATTTATACGAATGTAATTTCAAGTTTTATTTTTAATGAAGACTTTGGTGAAAGTAAAAGATTCATTCGAATCAACACATATTTTATTCCAAGAGCACAAGACTGAAGATGCTTCAAGTCTACCTTTAAAAATAAACCTGATTTTACGAAGGGGCTTTTGTTGAATATTACTTTATGCAACTTCTCATAAAAGGACTTCCACTATTACATTTTTTATATTCATATTACTGCGAACTTTTTTCAAAGTCAAATAGTATTAAAGGTTAAAGAGACAACTTCTTAGGTTTACATGGAACTCTAATTATGATATAAAAAGGAATGAAAATATAATATGTGCATTAAGACAGAAAAATTAAGATGAAACAAGATAAGGTAAGTTTGCACAGAGAAAAAACAAAAATTGCAAATATTAAAAGTACATAAAAAGTCAAGGAATAATAATATAAATATTTACGTACTATTATACTTAGCCTGATTCGAGAAAATAGGACAAACTAATACAAATTTCTCTACAAACCATAGGCATTTATTTTTCAGAGATGAAAGTATGTTCAAGAATAAGAGAAGAAATTCATAAATAAATAAAGTGACTAGTTTTGCAATGAGGCACATTGTTTACTTAGGCTTTATGAACGTTTATTTTCATTTGTTTTTCTTAAAGAGAGACATTCATTTGTTGAACTGAGTAGTATTAACAATTCTTATCTTCGATTTAGTTAGCTATAAAAAAATGTACGAGTTTCTCACAATGTTTTTTGTGCCTAAATTATAATATAATTATTAAATATAATGGATTTTAATAAATGTAAATTTTTGTTTTTGATAATTTTCAATAAAATAAACACAGAACGAATAACTGCGTAGAATAGTTTAAATGCGCTTTAATTATGAAGAATTTAAATTTTACCAATGTCCTTATTCTTATTTAATTTACGGATCATAATTAATGAATTTCATTAAATTTTGAAATTCACATAACACTTGTAACTTTAGCTTCCTGTAATTCGTTAAAAAAAGTTATTTATATAGTAAATATTCAATTCAGGAAATAGAAACGATGAAAGTACAATGAATGTTTTACTTTATAATAAAAGTATGGTTAACATAAATATATTACATAACATAAATATAACATGAAAATATAACAATTATATTTTTACGCGATCTTTAGGACTACACAGAATAAATATATTTTCTTATTTTATGCTTGTTAAGCTTCTGTATACATTTTCTTATAAATCTGTCCCATGATATTTACATAAATCTTTATAATTAAAAATGTTGCATTCGCTCTAAAATATCAATGCTAGAATTTTCTTACGGTTTGTCAAAAGTACGAAGTGATTCAAGTGATTAAAAGTAATAACAAGGGTATAAAATACAGTAAAGTCGGTAATTTCATTTAGAATAGACAAAAATTAATAAGATATAATAAGATTCAGTAACGAAATAATTCTATTTTATTAGCCTACAATTTCAAGTATCTTTTATAAAGTTAACCTCTCAATTCTGCGCTTAAATAATATTTGCTTATTTCGTTTTTTATATTATCCGCACTTGTCCTCCTTTCACTGTCTCTCACTTTTCCTTTTGTGATAGTCTAATAGATCCTAATCTGGCGTCAGTCCAAATTCAATACTCCCTCAGGTGTGCTCTCAGTCTCCCTCATTTTAAATATATATGTGCGCCCATACGTGTACATAAATAAATACAGACGTAAGGACCACACCGAAGCAAGATTATGTGAGAAAACCTCAAATACATGACGTAGGAGGATGATGAAAAAGAATGGAACATTTTATTACTTCCGGTAGGTATCGAAATCCTTCGACTTCGAAATCCTACCACAACCATTCCCGAGAACTTCGTAAATCGAGACGAGGAAGCAAAAAAACAACGTGAACTCAGTGTCTAGGAAGTTTTACGTCGCAAAAATGCCTTCCTGGAAATCACTTACAATTAAGTATAATTTATTTGGAAACTCTAATGATGTTTATTAAACAAAATTTATAGCGTTGAATAAAATGTTACTTCCTACTACACGACAAATACATTTACATGGATTAAAATAGCTGAAAAGAATTTCAATAAATTCAAATCTGAAGGATACTTTTGAATCTAAATAATGAACAAATTATAAGTATTTATACAGAATAATTTTGAAAACATAACTTTTGACTTAAGACAAGCTATAGATTTATATATCAGAAATTATTACGTATCAAAAACTATTTTACAATCCAATTAACTTCAATTTTTTAATGTATAAAAATCAAATACGAAACAAATTAATAAATATTGGTATAAGTATTAATTAGGTCTTAAAAATTAATGTATGTTATAAATATTTTGAGTGATTTTATTCTATTGAAAAGGATTGACGAAAATTATTGCAGAATGAAAATAGATGCAAATTAAAAACAAAATAATTTAATAGTGGAATAGTTATTTTATAAAATATCGTCGCAAGCAACTAATAATTTAATGATTTGAATAAAAATTTAAATGAATATTTTTTACTTCATTCTTATAGTGTGTAAAGAGACAAATAAAACTTAAATGTATAAAATTTTAAAATTCAATTTTATAAGTTCCTGTTTGAATATTATCAGAAGTTTTTCTTTAAATAAATTAGCTGATCCCATATAATGTATATATATAAATACATATATATATATGTATATGTATAAATAGATGAGTTTGCACTAAATGGATAACGTGCAAGAATGATTTTTTATATGCATACGACTTATGCATTATTTTACAAATATAAATTAAAAATGCTTCCTAAAGAGAATATTATTTTTTCAAAAATGAAAATGTTCTGATATCCTTTTATAAAAAATTTTTAAAAATTTACATATTATGATATAAATTAATAAAATTAAGAAATTTCAATTAAGTCCAAAAATTTATTTGATTAAATTATGGATTAACCGCAAGAGTTTTAAAATGATTATGTTTATTCTAACACCGATTTATCGCTTTAATGTACTGATATAATATTTAGAAAGTATGATTGAATTTGTTTGTATAATTGAACGACGTGTCGTTCAATTTAATATTATGAATGTGATTCTTTTTAATTGCAAATTATACTTTTCATTGAAAAATACAATGCACCGAAAATTTCTATATAATTAGTTCAATATTAATCTATGTTAAATTATAAAAGTGTATATAACTGTATAATTAATTACAAAATTATTTAAATATAAAAAACATACATTTAAAATTAAATTCTGATCCTGTGTTGTAGATACTTCATGAAGTCTCTTCTTAAAGCAAAATAAAAAATCAGAATATACGTTTAATATTTCGTATAACCTATTTTTTCTTGATTGATTAAAGTGCACGAAATAAAATTATTTCAAAATTACTAGATATTTACTTTTAATTTTTTAATACGAATAGTTTCTTTGTATTATTTTTAATGTATAGAATAGAAAACATTTTATATAATTTATTTTATCCGTGATTCTTAAATTACTTATACCTCATAAAAATGCCACTTAAATATAAAACGTGGACATATATACACTAAAACACTTTAATACTCAATTTCAAAAAGTGTCAAGAAAAGAGTTGATTTAAAATTCCATCAAGATTTTTGTTCTCTAATTATTATTACTGAGGTCACGTCCTTTTAAATTTGCTGCAAAATTTTGTATCCTAAAAGCATCATGACGTAAAAATTCTTCTCAAGAGCTAATATTGACTTTCAAATAGATATCTATTTTCGATAAATGCAATATTCTGCCATAAATTTAAATATTCATAACTATTCGATTCATAACGTGATATATACTATCTTAACAATTTTAACTCATTCATATTCTTCAGTTTGTTAATAGTATAAAGGAAAAAATGTATAAAATATAAATAACAAGATGTAAATCCGAATTTATCGTCTCCCTTTGTATCAATTACACTATGAAAACATTTGAAATTAGATGTACTTAGTGCTTAAATAATAAAACTTAATAAATCATAGTAAAAATATTTCTTTTATCTTCAGTCATGTCTATTTCAATAGAATGCCTTCATAACATTATGATGAACCGTGAAATTTTAATTAAAAAGGAATCATAAAATTACTAACGATTACCGGAAGTCTGCGCCATTCAGGACTGATATAAGCGAAGGAAAGCTTAATCGGTTGCGCCGTCGTTTTGATCGAGTAATTAATTTTCCACAGGAACGAAGCAAGAAGACGATGATATCCCGCAGGAAACAAAAGGAATGAGCCAACACGTGGAAGGCTGTCCAGAAAGTCATCTATGAATTCTACGAATTCTACTGCACCCGAACAGGGAAATGATATAAATGGATCACCATTTTTTAAAGACGACCTTGACCTTTGACGTTGTAATACGATAACAAGCTTGTATTTCTACAATGCTGCACTTCATTTTCATTTATACCATAGCGACAGCGTTACAACGAATAATAATAACGCTACTTCTTAGGATTATTTTAAAAATATTTCATTTTTTGTGGGAAAATTAAGAAGTCAAATAATTTACGACTTAGGGTACGTAATTAATAGAACATACATAGATAATCATATAGTAACGATTTTTAATTTTAACAGAGCCGAAGTAAGTCAAGGAGAATTGAAACAACAACTATTATTATCAAAATCTGTCAATAGTAATAAACCGTTATTTTGTATATACAGAAATAGTTTACTTTTACTTTTACCGTAAATACTTTTAAAAATGTGAAAAATCAAATGTTATTTGATTACGAGTACCTTAAAAATTATTTCATTAGCAATGGTAATTACTTCATTTTTCAATCGTTTAAAATTCTAATACTCCTTAGTTAATAATGAATTCATACAGTAGTAATGCAAAGGTTTTAATTCATTAAAAATCTTGAAAATATATTTAAGCATATACGATCTAAATTTTTTTATAAATAATTCAAATAATAATTCATTATTTACAGCGAATAAAATTTACGATTTTATTTGCTACCATAAAATAACTCGTGAAAAATGAGCTAAAATATTTAAATCTAAAAGCATATTCGAAATGAAATATTTCAATCATTTGCTTTTAACCATTTTTCTTATTTACTCAATTACAGTGAAATTAGATTTTTTTCTGGACGTCGCAAAATTCTCCAACTTATTTCATTTTAAATTCTCGATACACTTTGTTCACAACACTTATTTAACTTGTCGAGAAGAACGACGCGGATAGAGAAGATAGATATAGAGAAACAGTAGTGATCGATGATCGGTTGGATTCTAAGGGTTGTTACGGATGTTCAGACTCTTGAAATCAAGGCGGTACTCGAAATTGTTGCGAAACAGGCTTCGCTCTCAGATTTAACTCGCTTCGACTCCCTTCAGAATCTGCCTTCGGCTTTGCTTGAAAACCGCTTCTCCGTATAAGTGGTGAAAACTAAAGATTTAGAAAAAACTAAAGTCTAAAGAAAACGAAAAAAAAAAATAGATGAAAAAACACACCTTCGAATCTTATAGCAAAGTTGGATTGAGAATAAAAATGATACTTTTTCATTTTCATGATTGCAACTCATTAACTTTACAGTAATATAATAATTACTCGTACAGTACCTATTTTTAAATAGTATCATTTTTTTGAATGGTTTTCTATTATTTTTCAACGGATTAAGATTTATGGATTAATTATATTTATATATTAACATATAATATATCAATAAATTTTATAATTTAGCCTTTGCTCAGCAGTATAAACCTTATAATTACTAAGTAGTAATTAAGCTTATTTCTATGAAATCAAGATATACTATATATAACATCAAACTGCTTTCTTTCTAAAATGAAAATTAATATAATTAAAAGCCAATGAACTACATTTCTTCAAAGAATGTAATAGTATCGGTAATCAGAAAGATTTTCTGCAAAAAATCTTTGCAAGAAAATTTCCTCTTGAAGAATAAGTTTTCTGATAATTGGACTGTATTCATTCATATATTAGTATTCATCTTGCAAATGACATTTGTTTCAACAGATATTTAAAAAAATTATATACAAAGAAATTATTCTAAACCTTTTAATTATAACCTCGATCTATGGACATTAATTTGAAATCTTAAGACCTTATATATTTTGTAGTCTCACATTTTATAAATATCAATTACTAATACAAATACTTTTAATTTAATTTAATTTTTAAAATTTTACATTTTACTTTAAATAATAAATTATAAATTATTTCAAATTTTACTTTTAGAAATCATATTAAATACAGATATTTATTAAGTAATTATAAACAATAAAAATATAATAATGCAAAAATAAAGTAACCGTCAATTAATAAATATAACAGAAATTTTTATTCTTAGATAAGAGTAATCACAACAACAACAACAACAACAACAACAACAACAACAACAACAATAATAATAATAGTAATTTAATTTTTTTGCAATTTATTCACAAATCACGTACGTGAAATAAATGCAGGCAGACTGATTCAATTATTTCCCACTGAAAACTTTAGAAGAAACATGACAGTTTTATCGACACTATCATAAAAAGTGACTGAAACTGAAATTTCAAAATAGTATAATTTATAAAAGCTTTTTGCAATGATTGTAACTTTTAAGGTTGAATCTTCCATATCCACTAAATTTCGATGGTTCGTAGAATATCGAATGAAACTTTCTTTTAAATTCATCGCAAGAAAGTCAATATTCATGCACATCTTGCAAACAAGCCAATCGGCAACGACGAAACCCAGCTGTGCTGCTTATATGTATACACGTGTATAGGACAAATCGGTGAAGCGACAAGAACGCATTTTTTCGCAGATACTTGACTTCCGTAGAATCGCTCCCATAAAATCTCTTTGTATATACTTTCAATTCCTGGGTCGGGGAATACCACGACTCGAAATATTTTCTCGTACAGATGCGGAAATGTTCAGCGTTTCATGCTTAAATGATATTCACTTCTCTACAAAGAGACAAAATGGTATTCAATTTTATGACATTTAATCGTGTCTTTAAATTATAGATTTTCATTATAATTCGCATTATACATCATATCTACTTCATGATATAATTACCAACCTTTACTAGTAGCTTCAAGTCAAATTAAAAGATACAAATACAACAGAACTTTATAATATTTCTGACTTTCCGTAACTCAATTATTATTAACATTTATTATTAACTATTAATTATTATTAACTATTTCTTCTAATAAAAAATATGTACTTTTGAATATAGTATTAATTAATTTATTTTTTAACATTTTAATCGCATAACGTTAATTTAAACGCAAGAATTTATAAAATATTGTAGGAATTATATGAGATTGAATTATATAAATATCCAAAAAAATACCATTGTCTCGAAAAAATAAAAATTTACTTCTATCACAACTTAATATTAAATAATTATGATATTTTTGATGGTTTTTGAACGAATATTTTGTAAAATAATTCCTTAAAATTTTACATATTCGCAACATCAAATATTTTTATTTAGAAAAAAATATTCTCGATGATATTTAAATGAAAATCATATATTCTTCGAATATTAATAATAAAATTTACACTAACATGAGAGAATCTATGAATCAGGGTTTCCGTTGTTATAACAAACGTAATTGTTTGCTAAAATTTTAGGAGAAAATCTATTGTTATCTTGGCTATAAAATCATTATTTCCTTTATAATTTTAATCAATATATCGCTAAATATTTTATAAAAAATTCAATATAATTTTCATGATTAAGGACAAAAATCAAACATTCATATATAACAATCATGTGCAGAATGTCGATTGTTCGTGCTATTTTTTAAATTTACACATTCTTTCACCATTGCAGAAATAATAGAAATAAAATGATTGGCTCAATCGCAAAATTTTTTTATTTTACAAGTAGCAAACTTCAGCTCTATATATATTGAGGATATATAATAAATACTCAATTTAAATAATTTTGTTCAAACTATGATATTATTTATTTAAAACGTTATATTGTTTTTTTACATTGCTAGTATATTACAAATTAAGAAACTTTTAATTATTTTTACATACGCTTACCGATAAAATAAATTATTCTTTTAACAAACATTTATCATCTGTTTTATCATCTACTTTGTAGTAGCATAAAATATAGATTATATTAGAGAGATATGATCTACGATGAAGCTTAGATAGGTAATTAATATAGATGAGGCTAGGAATAAGAAAAACTGGGAATAGATTATACTAAATAAATGGGTGAGCTTCAAGGATGATAGTAACGTAGAGCCGCGCGCATGAAAAGCAAGTTTATTTGGCTAATGGAGGAACAATTGAATGATAGTACAAATATAAAAATAGAATGCGTTGCAAAGTGCAATTATTTCAAAATTTCTATATATAACTAATAGATATAAATACTATCTCATATTTATCTATCTAATATAATAAACATATATAAAAAACGGTAATTATAATACTAAAATTGTTATATTAATGATGCTTAGTAAAGTAGATAACTCGTCTCATGAAAATTATTTTATTTTGCGACTGTATATAAAAGTGAATTCGATAAAAAAAAATATAAAAAGCTAATGGTTGGAAAGGCAATTTATCTGCAATACTGTATCTAGATATATATCTTATATATAATATAAATAATATTATATTATATATATATATAATAATATATAAAAACTGTAATATATATACTAAAATTGTTATATTAATGATGATTAGTAACGTAGATACTAGTCTCATGAAAATATATTTTATTTTTCTAATGTATATAAAAATGAATTATATAAAAAAATATAAAAATATAATGGTTGAAAGGCAATTATTTCAAAATTTATATATATATATATATATATATAAATATATATTATATTTATATATATAATATAATAAATATATAAAAACTGTAATATATATACTAAATTGTTATATTAATGATGATTAGTAACGTAGATACTAGTCTCATGAAAATATATTTTATTTTTCTAATGTATATAAAATGAATTATATAAAAAAATATAAAATATAATGGTTGAAAGGCAATTATTTCAAAATTTATATATATATATATATATATAAATATATATATATTTATATATATAATATAATAAATATATAAAAACTGTAATATATATACTAAAATTGTTATATTAATGATGATTAGTAACGTAGATACTAGTCTCATGAAAATATATTTTATTTTTCTAATGTATATAAAAAGAATTATTATAAAAAAAATATAAAATCTAATGGTTGAAAGGCCATTCTTTCCAAAATTTATATATTATTAGCTCGATTGATATATAGATATATAATAGAATAACTATATAAAAACTGTACTATAGATCCCTAAAACTGGTTAGATTTCATGCTGATCGTCACGTTACTCGTTCATGAAAAAGTTATTTTATGTTTTCTCATGTATATACAAATGAATTATAAAAAAAATATAAATTAATGGTTGAAAGCAGTATTTCAAACTTTATATATAAGTATATATCTATATATATATTATATTTCTATCTATAAATACTTAAATCTATAAAAAACTTGATTTGAAGTATACAAACTTGTAGTCTATACATACCAATATACACCAATGTGTTTTGCTATACCTACCACTCACCATGGTTGCACTCTAGAAATCTATCTCATTTCTAGCTCTATCTTATCTCGCTAAGAAATTTGATAATAATTGCCTTTTCACCCCTTCTTTTTCTCCTTTTTTTTCTCTCCTTCCTTTTCTCTATACCTTAGCCCCCATACCCCTCTTTCATGAGCCTCGTCTCTACGTTCCTCCTTCCTCTTCCTCTCCCCCTTTTCGTCTTATCTC